>BSUD01000310.1:128509-167823 GCA_033239045.1 Fagopyrum esculentum
ATTGTAATATTACTAAGTATGAGTACTTATATTATCTAATTACTTGTTCCTCTTTATCTTCTTTACATGAATTAATGCAAACTATAAGATTCACACTCCGGACATGAAGGGGAAATCCGTCTAATGGAAATTGAAGACAATTATCACTTTAGAATCGTGTTCAATATAATGGTCTCCTCTTTATCTTCTTTACATGAATTAATGCACACTATGAGATTCACATTCTTATGCATTTACGGTAATTTATAGATATTTGAGTTGTAATTTTTTTTATAACAATATAATTAAAGTTTTTTATTTTTTTACAACTGTATTTAAAACGGTTTCCTCCAAAATCTTAAAGGGGGAAATTACATATTACATGATTGTCATATCTAGCAGACTTAAAATCAACATATATCCTACGACATCAATAACTATGTAATTTTGATGTTGAGATTCCCTAACAGGATGTGGCGTCTTTGGTGCATTGTCTCTTCCTAGAAAACCAACATGATTGTCATATCTAGCAGACTTAAAATCAACATATATCCTAGGACATCAATAACTATTTAAAACGGGTTTTTTTCCTTTTTTTCACAGCAGTATTAGAATCGTGTTCTATATCATGGTCTCCATCGCAGTGTCTACCTGATGAAGTGTCATGGCGGGTCAGAACATCACCGCGTTTAGATGTACGCTAGCACTCACGTGCATTTACGCTAAGTTATATATATTTTAGTTGTAATTTTTTTTAAAACAAATGATTAAACTTTTTTATTTTTTTTACAACTGTATTTAAAACGGTTTCTTCCAAAATCTTAAAGAGAGGAATTACGTATTACATGACTGTCATATCTATCGGACTTGGAATCAACATATATCTTTCGAGTTAAACCACCTTTGATTCGTGCATTTCGAGTTCGCACATAAATAAAAAACTGAGTTTCTATAGCAAATTATTGGTTCTGTTTGAAAAGGTATTTATGCTCTTAATGTTGTTTCTTGTTATGTATTTATGCTCAAAATCTTAAACGGTTTTCTTCAAGGTAGGAAGTTATTAAGAACAAAAGCATTGTGGAGACGTAGACGTACAAATAACATTAATTGCTACAGATAGCAAAGCTCTGCTCTTCCCCTTTCATCAAACTAGACTTGAGCTCAAAGAAAATATTCCGAAAGAATGTATGAAAATGGAATACAAATTATGGGTATATCCATTATCGATCTTCATTCTAAATACAAATAAAAAATCAAGCACTAATCAAACAATTGCGAGTTGGGTGACGGGAGACAGTGGACACAGATTCATTGTTTTTCTCTTGTTTATGTGTGAATGGTTGGAAGGTTCTGGGGTCTATGTAGTACAGTTTATCGGATATTGTCACAAGGATGGTCTTGGATACGATTGGACAAGGATTTTCTCCTTTTTGCAGTTTCACTGGGCATCCTTTTTGGGTATTTCTCAATCGTAACTGTTTGTTTTGCATTGGAGATACGTAACCGTGGTCCCGATATTGGGTACATCCGTCTAGTGTAAATTCAAGGCAAGCACCACGTTAGAATCGTGGTTAGTATCATCGCAGTGTCTACATGTTGGAGTGTCATGGGGGGTCCAAATGTCAGCGCGTTTAGATGTACGATGGCATTCACGTGCATTTGCGGTAAATATACATATTTGAGTTTTAAAGAATTTTCATAACACTAAAGTTTTTTTTTCCTTTTTTTTCACAGCAGTATTTGAAACGGGTTCCTCAAAAAGCTTAAAGGGAATAATTACATATTACATTACTGTCATATCTAACGGACTTAGAATCAATATATATCTTTCGAGTAAAACCACCTTGGATTCGTGCATTTCGAGTTGCCACAAACATAAAAAACTGATTTTCCATAGCAAGTCCTTGGTTTTGTTTGAAACAGTCTTTCAGCTTCCAATGTTGGTTCTTGTTACGTATTTGGTTTGTTCGGTGTTCAGACATTTTCACAAATTTCTTCAAGCCAACGCTGTCAACCCGGATGTTGTCGCTGCCTGAACGTTCCTTCGTTAGCGCTCCACTAGACTTTTATTTTACTTTTTTTAGTTCTACTTGCGGCCGCTAATTAATCAAGTCATATTTACATAACGATTTTCCCTTCATTGTAATATTACTAAGTATGAGTACTTATATTATCTAATTACTTGTTCCTCTTTATCTTCTTTACATGAATTAATGCAAATATGAGATTCACACTCCGGACATGAAGGGGAAATCCGTCTGATGGAAATTGAAGACAATTATCACTTTAGAATCGTGTTCAATATAATGGTCTTCTCTTTATCTTCTTTACATGAATTAATGCACACTATGAGATTCACATTCACATGCATTTACGGTAATTTATAGATATTTGAGTTGTAATTTTTTTTATAACAATATAATTAAACTTTTTTATTTTTTTACAACTGTATTTAAAACGGTTTCCTCCAAAATCTTAAAGGGGGAAATTACATATTACATGATTGTCATATCTAGCAGACTTAAAATCAACATATATCCTACGACATCAATAACTATGTAATTTTGATGTTGAGATTCCCTAACAGGATGTGGCGTGTTTGGTGCATTGTCTCTTCCTAGAAAACCAACATGATTGTCATATCTAGCAGACTTAAAATCAACATATATCCTAGGACATCAATAACTATTTAAAACGGGTTTTTTTTTCCTTTTTTTTTCACAGCAGTATTAGAATCGTGTTCTATATCATGGTCTCCATCGCAGTGTCTACCAGATGAAGTGTCATGGCGGGTCCGAACATCACCGCGTTTAGATGTAGGCTAGCACTCACGTGCATTTACGCTAAGTTATACATATTTGAGTTGTAATTTTTTTTAAAACAACATGATTAAACTTTTTTATTTTTTTTACAACTGTATTTAAAACGGTTTTTTCCAAATTCTTAAAGAGAGGAATTACGTATTAAATGACTGTCATATCTATCGGACTTGGAATCAACATATATCTTTTGAATTAAACCACCTTTGATTCGTGCATTTCGAGTTGGCATATAAATAAAAAACTGAGTTTCTATAGCAAATTATTGGTTCTGTTTGAAAAGGTATTTGTGCTCTTAATGTTGTTTCTTGTTATGTATTTATGCTCAAAATCTTAAACGGTTTTCTTCAAGGTAGGAAGTTATTAAGAACAAAAGCATTGTGGAGACGTAAACGTACAAATAACATTAATTGCTACAGATAGCAAAGCTCTGCTCTTCCCCTTTCATCAAACTAGACTTGAGCTCAAAGAAAATATTCCGAAAGAATGTATGAAAATGGAATACGAATTATAGGTATATCCATTCTCGATCTTCATTCTAAATACAAATAAAAAATCAAGCACAAATCAAACAATTGCGAGTTGGGTGACGGGAGACAGTGGACATAGATTCATTGTTTTTCTCTTGTTTATGTGTGAATGGTTGGAAGGTTCTGGGGTCTATGTTGTACAGTTTATCGGATATTGTCACAAGGATGGCCTTGGATACGACTGAACAAGGATTTTCTCATTTTTGCAGTTTCACTGGACATCCTTTTTGGGTATTTCTCAATCGTAACTGTTTGTTTTGCATTGGAGATACGTAACCGTGGTCCCGATATTGGGCACATCCGTCTAGTGGAAATTCAAGGCAAGCACCACGTTAGAATCGTGGTTAGTATCATCGCAGTGTCTACATGTTGGAGTGTCATGGGGGGTCCAAATGTCAGCGCGTTTAGATGTACGATGGCATTCACGTGCATTTGCGGTAAATATACATATTTGAGTTTTAAAGAATTTTCATAACACTAAAGTTTTTTTTTCCTTTTTTTTCACAGCAGTATTTGAAACGGGTTCCTCAAAAAGCTTAAAGGGAATAATTACATATTACATTACTGTCATATCTAACGGACTTAGAATCAACATATATCTTTCGAGTAAAACCACCTTGGATTCGTGCATTTCGAGTTGCCACAAACATAAAAAACTGATTTTCCATAGCAAGTCCTTGGTTTTGTTTGAAACAGTCTTTCAGCTTCCAATGTTGGTTCTTGTTACGTATTTGGTTTGTTTGGTGTTCAGACATTTTCACAAATTTCTTCAAGCCAACGCTGTCAACCCGGATGTTGTCGCTGCCTGAACGTTCCTTCGTTAGTTCTGCACTGGACTTTTATTTTACTTTTTTTAGTTCTACTTGCGGCCGCTAATTAATCAAGTCATACTTACATAACGATTTTCCCTTGATTGTAATATTACTAAGTATGAGTACTTATATTATCTAATTACTTGTTCCTCTTTATCTTCTTTACATGAATTAATGCAAACTATAAGATTCACACTCCGGACATGAAGGGGAAATCCGTCTAATGGAAATTGAAGACAATTATCACTTTAGAATCGTGTTCAATATAATGGTCTCCTCTTTATCTTCTTTACATGAATTAATGCACACTATGAGATTCACATTCTTATGCATTTACGGTAATTTATAGATATTTGAGTTGTAATTTTTTTTATAACAATATAATTAAAGTTTTTTATTTTTTTACAACTGTATTTAAAACGGTTTCCTCCAAAATCTTAAAGGGGGAAATTACATATTACATGATTGTCATATCTAGCAGACTTAAAATCAACATATATCCTAGGACATCAATAACTATGTAATTTTGATGTTGAGATACCCTAACAGGATGTGGCGTCTTTGGTGCATTGTCTCTTCCTAGAAAACCAACATGATTGTCATATCTAGCAGACTTAAAATCAACATATATCCTAGGACATCAATAACTATTTAAAACGGGTTTTTTTCCTTTTTTTCACAGCAGTATTAGAATCGTGTTCTATATCATGGTCTCCATCGCAGTGTCTACCTGATGAAGTGTCATGGCGGGTCAGAACATCACCGCGTTTAGATGTACGCTAGCACTCACGTGCATTTACGCTAAGTTATATATATTTTAGTTGTAATTTTTTTTAAAACAAATGATTAAACTTTTTTATTTTTTTTACAACTGTATTTAAAACGGTTTCTTCCAAAATCTTAAAGAGAGGAATTACGTATTACATGACTGTCATATCTATCGGACTTGGAATCAACATATATCTTTCGAGTTAAACCACCTTTGATTCGTGCATTTCGAGTTCGCACATAAATAAAAAACTGAGTTTCTATAGCAAATTATTGGTTCTGTTTGAAAAGGTATTTATGCTCTTAATGTTGTTTCTTGTTATGTATTTATGCTCAAAATCTTAAACGGTTTTCTTCAAGGTAGGAAGTTATTAAGAACAAAAGCATTGTGGAGACGTAGACGTACAAATAACATTAATTGCTACAGATAGCAAAGCTCTGCTCTTCCCCTTTCATCAAACTAGACTTGAGCTCAAAGAAAATATTCCGAAAGAATGTATGAAAATGGAATACAAATTATGGGTATATCCATTATCGATCTTCATTCTAAATACAAATAAAAAATCAAGCACTAATCAAACAATTGCGAGTTGGGTGACGGGAGACAGTGGACACAGATTCATTGTTTTTCTCTTGTTTATGTGTGAATGGTTGGAAGGTTCTGGGGTCTATGTAGTACAGTTTATCGGATATTGTCACAAGGATGGTCTTGGATACGATTGGACAAGGATTTTCTCCTTTTTGCAGTTTCACTGGGCATCCTTTTTGGGTATTTCTCAATCGTAACTGTTTGTTTTGCATTGGAGATACGTAACCGTGGTCCCGATATTGGGTACATCCGTCTAGTGTAAATTCAAGGCAAGCACCACGTTAGAATCGTGGTTAGTATCATCGCAGTGTCTACATGTTGGAGTGTCATAGAGGGTCCAAATGTCAGCGCGTTTAGATGTACGATGGCATTCACGTGCATTTGCGGTAAATATACATATTTGAGTTTTAAAGAATTTTCATAACACTAAAGTTTTTTTTTTCCTTTTTTTTCACAGCAGTATTTGAAACGGGTTCCTCAAAAAGCTTAAAGGGAATAATTACATATTACATTACTGTCATATCTAACGGACTTAGAATCAACATATATCTTTCGAGTAAAACCACCTTGGATTCGTGCATTTCGAGTTGCCACAAACATAAAAAACTGATTTTCCATAGCAAGTCCTTGGTTTTGTTTGAAACAGTCTTTCAGCTTCCAATGTTGGTTCTTGTTACGTATTTGGTTTGTTCGGTGTTCAGACATTTTCACAAATTTCTTCAAGCCAACGCTGTCAACCCGGATGTTGTCGCTGCCTGAACGTTCCTTCGTTAGTTCTCCACTGGACTTTTATTTTACTTTTTTTAGTTCTACTTGCGGCCGCTAATTAATCAAGTCATACTTACATAACGATTTTCCCTTGATTGTAATATTACTAAGTATGAGTACTTATATTATCTAATTACTTGTTCCTCTTTATCTTCTTTACATGAATTAATGCAAACTATGAGATTCACACTCCGGACATGAAGGGGAAATCCGTCTGATGGAAATTGAAGACAATTATCACTTTAGAATCGTGTTCAATATAATGGTCTCCTCTTTATCTTCTTTACATGAATTAATGCACACTATGAGATTCACATTCTTATGCATTTACGGTAATTTATAGATATTTGAGTTGTAATTTTTTTTATAACAATATAATTAAAGTTTTTTATTTTTTTACAACTGTATTTAAAACGGTTTCCTCCAAAATCTTAAAGGGGGAAATTACATATTACATGATTGTCATATCTAGCAGACTTAAAATCAACATATATCCTACGACATCAATAACTATGTAATTTTGATGTTGAGATGCCCTAACAGGATGTGGCGTCTTTGGTGCATTGTCTCTTCCTAGAAAACCAACATGATTGTCATATCTAGCAGACTTAAAATCAACATATATCCTAGGACATCAATAACTATTTAAAACGGGTTTTTTTCCTTTTTTTCACAGCAGTATTAGAATCGTGTTCTATATCATGGTCTCCATCGCAGTGTCTACCTGATGAAGTGTCATGGCGGGTCAGAACATCACCGCGTTTAGATGTACGCTAGCACTCACGTGCATTTACGCTAAGTTATATATATTTGAGTTGTAATTTTTTTTAAAACAACATGATTAAACTTTTTTATTTTTTTTACAACTGTATTTAAAACGGTTTCTTCCAAAATCTTAAAGAGAGGAATTACGTATTACATGACTGTCATATCTATCGGACTTGGAATCAACATATATCTTTCGAGTTAAACCACCTTTGATTCGTGCATTTCGAGTTCGCACATAAATAAAAAACTGAGTTTCTATAACAAATTATTGGTTCTGTTTGAAAAGGTATTTATGCTCTTAATGTTGTTTCTTGTTATGTATTTATGCTCAAAATCTTAAACGGTTTTCTTCAAGGTAGGAAGTTATTAAGAACAAAAGCATTGTGGAGACGTAGACGTACAAATAACATTAATTGCTACAGATAGCAAAGCTCTGCTCTTCCCCCTTCATCAAACTAAACTTGAGCTCAAAGAAAATATTCCGAAAGAATGTATGAAAATTGAATACGAATTATGGGTATATCCATTATCGATCTTCATTCTAAATACAAATAAAAAATCAAGCACTAATCAAACAATTGCGAGTTGGGTGACGGGAGACAGTGGACACAGATTCATTGTTTTTCTCTTGTTTATGTGTGAATGGTTGGAAGGTTCTGGGGTCTATGTAGTACAGTTTATCGGATATTGTCACAAGGATGGTCTTGGATACGATTGGACAAGGATTTTCTCCTTTTTGCAGTTTCACTGGGCATCCTTTTTGGGTATTTCTCAATCGTAACTGTTTGTTTTGCATTGGAGATACGTAACCGTGGTCCCGATATTGGGCACATCCGTCTAGTGTAAATTCAAGGCAAGCACCACGTTAGAATCGTGGTTAGTATCATCGCAGTGTCTACATGTTGGAGTGTCATGGGGGGTCCAAATGTCAGCGCGTTTAGATGTACGATGGCATTCACGTGCATTTGCGGTAAATATACATATTTGAGTTTTAAAGAATTTTCATAACACTAAAGTTTTTTTTCACAGCAGTATTTGAAACGGCTTCCTCAAAAAGTTTAAAGGTAATAATTACATATTACATTACTGTCATATCTAACGGACTTAGAATCAACATATATCTTTCGAGTAAAACCACCTTGGATTCGTGCATTTCGAGTTTCCACAAACATAAAAAACTGATTTTCCATAGCAAGTCCTTGGTTTTGTTTGAAATAGTCTTTCAGCTTCCAATGTTGGTTCTTGTTACGTATTTGGTTTGTTTGGTGTTCAGACATTTTCACAAATTTCTTCAAGCCAACGCTGTCAACCCGGATGTTGTCGCTGCCTGAACGTTCCTTCGTTAGCGCTCCACTAGACTTTTATTTTACTTTTTTTAGTTCTACTTGCGGCCGCTAATTAATCAAGTCATACTTACATAACGATTTTCCCTTGATTGTAATATTACTAAGTATGAGTACTTATATTATCTAATTACTTGTTCCTCTTTATCTTCTTTACATGAATTAATGCAAACTATGAGATTCACACTCCGGACATGAAGGGGAAATCCGTCTAATGGAAATTGAAGACAATTATCACTTTAGAATCGTGTTCAATATAATGGTCTCCTCTTTATCTTCTTTACATGAATTAATGCACACTATGAGATTCACATTCTTATGCATTTACGGTAATTTATAGATATTTGAGTTGTAATTTTTTTTATAACAATATAATTAAAGTTTTTTATTTTTTTACAACTGTATTTAAAACGGTTTCCTCCAAAATCTTAAAGGGGGAAATTACATATTACATGATTGTCATATCTAGCAGACTTAAAATCAACATATATCCTAGGACATCAATAACTATGTAATTTTGATGTTGAGATGCCCTAACAGGATGTGGCGTCTTTGGTGCATTGTCTCTTCCTAGAAAACCAACATGATTGTCATATCTAGCAGACTTAAAATCAACATATATCCTAGGACATCAATAACTATTTAAAACGGGTTTTTTCTTTTTTTTCACAGCAGTATTAGAATCGTGTTCTATATTATGGTCTCCATCGCAGTGTCTACCTGATGAAGTGTCATGGCGGGTCCGAACATCACCGCGTTTAGATGTACGCTAGCACTCACGTGCATTTACGCTAAGTTATACATATTTGAGTTGTAATTTTTTTTAAAACAACATGATTAAACTTTTTTATTTTTTTTACAACTGTATTTAAAATGGTTTCTTCTAAAATCTTAAAGAGAGGAATTACGTATTAAATGACTGTCATATCTATCGGACTTGGAATCAACATATATCTTTTGAATTAAACCACCTTTGATTCGTGCATTTCGAGTTGGCATATAAATAAAAAACTGAGTTTCTATAGCAAATTATTGGTTCTGTTTGAAAAGGTATTTATGCTCTTAATGTTGTTTCTTGTTATGTATTTATGCTCAAAATCTTAAACGGTTTTCTTCAAGGTAGGAAGTTATTAAGAACAAAAGCACTGTGGAGACGTAGACGTACAAATAACATTAATTGCTACAGATAGCAAAGCTCTGCTCTTCCCCTTTCATCAAACTAGACTTGAGCTCAAAGAAAATATTCCGAAAGAATGTATGAAAATGGAATACAAATTATATATTCATTCTCGATCTTCATTCTAAATACAAATAAAAAATCAAGCACAAATCAAACAATTGCGAGTTGGGTGACGGGAGACAGTGGACACAGATTCATTGTTTTTCTCTTGTTTATGTGTGAATGGTTGGAAGGTTCTGGGGTCTATGTAGTACAGTTTATCGGATATTGTCACAAGGATGGCCTTGGATACGACTGGACAAGGATTTTCTCATTTTTGCAGTTTCACTGGACATCCTTTTTGGGTATTTCTCAATCGTAACTGTTTGTTTTGCATTGGAGATACGTAACCGTGGTTCCGATATTGGGCACATCCGTCTAGTGCAAATTCAAGGCAAGCACCACGTTAGAATCGTGGTTAGTATCATCGCAGTGTCTACATGTTGGAGTGTCATGTCAGGTCCAAATGTTAGCGCGTTTAGATGTACGATGGCATTCACGTGCATTTGCGGTAAATATACATATTTGAGTTTTAAAGAATTTTCATAACACTAAAGTTTTTTTTTTCCTTTTTTTTCACAGCAGTATTTGAAACGGGTTCCTCAAAAAGCTTAAAGGGAATAATTACATATTACATTACTGTCATATCTAACGGACTTAGAATCAACATATATCTTTCGAGT
The DNA here is from genome assembly GCA_033239045.1 of Fagopyrum esculentum. Taxonomy (NCBI): domain Eukaryota; kingdom Viridiplantae; phylum Streptophyta; class Magnoliopsida; order Caryophyllales; family Polygonaceae; genus Fagopyrum; species Fagopyrum esculentum. Next base: position 138,788 of record BSUD01000310.1, read on the forward strand.
AAAACCACCTTGGATTCGTGCATTTCGAGTTGCCACAAACATAAAAAACTGATTTTCCATAGCAAGTCCTTGGTTTTGTTTGAAACAGTCTTTCAGCTTCCAATGTTGGTTCTTGTTACGTATTTGGTTTGTTCGGTGTTCAGACATTTTCACAAATTTCTTCAAGCCAACGCTGTCAACCCGGATGTTGTCGCTGCCTGAACGTTCCTTCGTTAGCGCTCCACTAGACTTTTATTTTACTTTTTTTAGTTCTACTTGCGGCCGCTAATTAATCAAGTCATATTTACATAACGATTTTCCCTTCATTGTAATATTACTAAGTATGAGTACTTATATTATCTAATTACTTGTTCCTCTTTATCTTCTTTACATGAATTAATGCAAACTATGAGATTCACACTCCGGACATGAAGGGGAAATCCGTCTGATGGAAATTGAAGACAATTATCACTTTAGAATCTTGTTCAATATAATGGTCTCCTCTTTATCTTCTTTACATGAATTAATGCACACTATGAGATTCACATTCACATGCATTTACGGTAATTTATAGATATTTGAGTTGTAATTTTTTTTATAACAATATAATTAAACTTTTTTATTTTTTTACAACTGTATTTAAAACGGTTTCCTCCAAAATCTTAAAGGGGGAAATTACATATTACATGATTGTCATATCTAGCAGACTTAAAATCAATATATATCCTATGACATCAATAACTATGTAATTTTGATGTTGAGATGCCCTAACAGGATGTGGCGTCTTTGGTGCATTGTCTCTTCCTAGAAAACCAACATGATTGTCATATCTAGCAGACTTAAAATCAACATATATCCTAGGACATCAATAACTATTTAAAACGGGTTTTTTTCCTTTTTTTCACAGCAGTATTAGAATCGTGTTCTATATCATGGTCTCCATCGCAGTGTCTACCTGATGAAGTGTCATGGCGGGTCAGAACATCACCGCGTTTAGATGTACGCTAGCACTCACGTGCATTTACGCTAAGTTATATATATTTGAGTTGTAATTTTTTTAAAACAACATGATTAAACTTTTTTATTTTTTTTACAACTGTATTTAAAACGGTTTCTTCCAAAATCTTAAAGAGAGGAATTACGTATTACATGACTGTCATATCTATCGGACTTGGAATCAACATATATCTTTCGAGTTAAACCACCTTTGATTCGTGCATTTCGAGTTGGCACATAAATAAAAAACTGAGTTTCTATAGCAAATTATTGGTTCTGTTTGAAAAGGTATTTATGCTCTTAATGTTGTTTCTTGTTATGTATTTATGCTCAAAATCTTAAACGGTTTTCTTCAAGGTAGGAAGTTATTAAGAACAAAAGCATTGTGGAGACGTAGACGTACAAATAACATTAATTGCTACAGATAGCAAAGCTCTGCTCTTCCCCCTTCATCAAACTAAACTTGAGCTCAAAGAAAATATTCCGAAAGAATGTATGAAAATTGAATACGAATTATGGGTATATCCATTATCGATCTTCATTCTAAATACAAATAAAAAATCAAGCACTAATCAAACAATTGCGAGTTGGGTGACGGGAGACAGTGGACACAGATTCATTGTTTTTCTCTTGTTTATGTGTGAATGGTTGGAAGGTTCTGGGGTCTATGTAGTACAGTTTATCGGATATTGTCACAAGGATGGTCTTGGATACGATTGGACAAGGATTTTCTCCTTTTTGCAGTTTCACTGGGCATCCTTTTTGGGTATTTCTCAATCGTAACTGTTTGTTTTGCATTGGAGATACGTAACCGTGGTCCCGATATTGGGTACATCCGTCTAGTGTAAATTCAAGGCAAGCACCACGTTAGAATCGTGGTTAGTATCATCGCAGTGTCTACATGTTGGAGTGTCATGGGGGGTCCAAATGTCAGCGCGTTTAGATGTACGATGGCATTCACGTGCATTTGCGGTAAATATACATATTTGAGTTTTAAAGAATTTTCATAACACTAAAGTTTTTTTTTCCTTTTTTTTCACAGCAGTATTTGAAACGGGTTCTTCAAAAAGGTTAAAGGGAATAATTACATATTACATTACTGTCATATCTAACGGACTTAGAATCAACATATATCTTTCGAGTAAAACCACCTTGGATTCGTGCATTTCGAGTTGCCACAAACATAAAAAACTGATTTTCCATAGCAAGTCCTTGGTTTTGTTTGAAACAGTCTTTCAGCTTCCAATGTTGGTTCTTGTTACGTATTTGGTTTGTTCGGTGTTCAGACATTTTCACAAATTTCTTCAAGCCAACGCTGTCAACCCGGATGTTGTCGCTGCCTGAACGTTCCTTCGTTAGCGCTCCACTAGACTTTTATTTTACTTTTTTTAGTTCTACTTGCGGCCGCTAATTAATCAAGTCATAATTACATAACGATTTTCCCTTGATTGTAATATTACTAAGTATGAGTACTTATATTATCTAATTACTTGTTCCTCTTTATCTTCTTTACATGAATTAATGCAAACTATGAGATTCACACTCCGGACATGAAGGGGAAATCCGTCTGATGGAAATTGAAGACAATTATCACTTTAGAATCGTGTTCAATATAATGGACTCCTCTTTATCTTCTTTACATGAATTAATGCACACTATGAGATTCACATTCACATGCATTTACGGTAATTTATAGATATTTGAGTTGTAATTTTTTTTATAACAATATAATTAAAGTTTTTTATTTTTTTTACAACTGTATTTAAAACGGTTTCCTCCAAAATCTTAAAGGGGGAAATTACATATTACATGATTGTCATATCTAGCAGACTTAAAATCAACATAGTCCTAGAACATCAATAACTATGTAATTTTGATGTTGAGATACCCTAACAGGATGTGGCGTCTTTGGTGCATTGTCTCTTCCTAGAAAACCAAATAGGCGGTGAAGAACATTAGGATCGAACAGAGGACCACGAGTTAGAGCCTCTCGTGCGATACCTAATGCTATTTGTACGCGTTGTAGAAAAAAAAACGTTTTAATTACTCACCTAAATCTGAAATAAATTGAACGTCAAAGTAACAAATGCTAATTGTATCCGCTGTAGAAGTACAATAGGTGCAGTTGGAGGCGGTGGTGGAGCACCATTTGAGGGCGGCTGCAGGTATGGATGAGTACGCGGTATGAACCAGTATAGAGAATACACATCCATCTGCCATGGGTCGACAACTTTTGGGTAACTCTGTATGTCGTACAGATGTTGGTCTCACGTCGCCCATAGATGTCATACCTTTAAAACAAACAATAGCTCGTACTTCCTTGTCTTCGCCGGCCTTTTCATCACGAAGGGGCGGATTGTAACACCCCAAATTTTTCAACTTAGGGAGTTACTGGTTAGGACCGCACAGTGGGTCCCGACCTTAGTTTGACAACAACTTAACAAGATCTTACAACAAGGCACGGAAAGGAAAACCAGAAATCATAAAATAGTTCTTAACAATGTATGAATGTGACCAGATCAACTACAGCCGGAAAACGTAATACAACAAAGTACGAAAGGAAACAAAGTTTAACTGTAAATCCCACAAATGAAGAAACTGTAAAACATCCTAAAGTACGACACCCCGGCTGACCACTACCGTCTGGATCACTCGGCATCTGCTCTAACCTGTGGCAAATCTAAACAACATATCAACAGTTAGCTAACTATCCAAATATAAGCAAAAATGATAACAGCACAAACACAAGCAGAAACAAAAATAGACAAACATCATGCTGGCACTCAACCGTTTATTATCTATTATTTAAGTGATTCATCTTGTTCAATTTACAGTTGTGGCACGAGAATTAGTTCTCGCCTCCGTTCCTTATCCAACTGGTGTAGGTCTAGCTGACTTCCGCCGGTAGCATCACTACAAACCAAGTATGGACTAGTCCCTAAAGAAACCCCCAGCGCTCGCAAGCTACTGAGCAGAATGCCACCGCCCGTTACTCTTAGGTCAAAATATAGGTCGGTAATTATATATCACAACCTATCTCTCTAAACATTTCAATCACACACCACTATCGTCATTCATGCTCATATTTAGAAGTCAGCTAAGTAAGCCCAAAGGACTTACCTGTTATAACGCTCGACTCTTTGTAAATCACTCGCTCTGTAAACTGTAGCAACTCATTTGCCTGTCAAGGCGATAAGTGTATTAGCACACTCTCACGTAGTTAGAAGTCTAAAACTTCTAAGATCGAATAAGGTATTAAGACATAACTAGTTACAGTATTAGTTTAGGGTAAAATGACCATTTTACCCTCGGTCCCGAAATTCCCGAAAACTCTAAAAATTCATGTCTAACTTCTATTTGAGATTCTAAAACCATATTCTAACTCCTAAATTTTGTTTGGTTCCAAACTGACATTTTTCCTATGTTTCTATTTTCCGGAAGGTCGTAAAGGTCTAACTTCGGTTCTAAATATAAAATTCGTAACCGCTTATAATAATTCCTAATAAATTCCCTAGATCATCTATGATGTTCTATCTACCCTTAGAAGCAAGAATTCCTCAAAACTGTTCAACCGTTATTCCTATGAAAATTCACAAAGTTGGCTATTTCACTCACAATTCCTAAAATCTCAAGTTTACCAAACTGCTCAACTACCTAACTTCGGGAGCTTATAACTTCTAATCCGACCGTTCATTTCTTCCCAAATTTTAATATGCTAAACTACATATATCCGTCTACAACATATCCAAAATTCAACGGTGGATCTTTATCCAAACGCTCAAACATTAATCCTCAACATTGACCATTACTCATGTACTAAGCTGAGTTCAAAAATGAGTATTTCACTTCTATTTCTAGGGCAGTCTACTCTACTCTCATTATTATCCAGTTATCATCAAATGGAGCCACAGGAGACTTCAACAGAACTCGTTTACTATCCCTCTTTTTCCTTGGATTGATTTCTATTTATAACAAAACCGAAACATATATAATCTATATACTTATAATATCTAGAGGCTAAGAATTGGACTGCAGGAAAGGGTTGGCTCACCTCTTCAACAGTTACTGGACTGAGGTCCCTCGGCGTGACAGCTCAGGAGGAGAAGAGTGAGGGTTCGGCTTGGTCTGTTGCTGCAGCAATTGGAGAGCTCTTCCTAGCCTCGCTGTTGTCACGGAATAATCGATATGAAGGTTTTCATCACAGGTACGGAGATGTGAGTACTCATGATCGATCAATTAAAGAGATGAAGCCGAGTGGTATATAGATCTTTACCGAAATAGACAGAGGAAGATTGAGTTCAGTCCGATCCAGAGGAGCAACGCCGGACGCTGATGAGTTGCAAGTGTGCAGAAGGCGGTTTGGTGGAGGGCTGGAAATGTGCAGAAGGTTGGTGTGGATCCGTTGCTGCCTTCGTCGGATGATGGAGAGTCGGGAGAAGGGACGCTCGACTTGCTGTTCGCGAAGGAGGGAGACAACGATTACTTTGAATCTGGACAGATTACACAGCTGTAAATGGAAGGAGATCACGTAACTTCCGGCTGTTACATTGCTTTGTAACGTTCAGCCATTGAACGTGTGTAATTACTGGGCTGGCGTGCTCCTAGCTGGGCGCTGGGCTGTTGGGCTGAAGCTGATGTTGCGGCCAAGGCAAGCAGTGGGCTGGAGATGGCGCTGGACAAGGCAGCAGTGGGCTGCTTCTGTGCTGCAGGGCTGGATCCGTTGAGGCTGAAATATAGAGCAACAGATGGGCTAAACTGGGCTGCGGCTGGGCTCCTTAATTTAGCGAGTTTCTAGCTGGACAAGATCTCGACACATAAATATACGGACTAGGCGGATATGGAGTTTATTATAGATTAAGCTCGGTTAAGAATTCTATCATTTTATGCGGAAGTAGTTTGCATAAAATGATAAATTATTTAAAAGATTCTATCATTTTATGTGAAGGAATCTACATAAAATGATAAAACCTATGATAGTATGTCTAACTAAGTAGACGGATATGCATAAACTGATTGAGATCGAGTTTATAACGGAAATATACGGAATAAAAATTCCGGATATTATATCAGTACCCCCTTAAAATAAATTTCGTCCCGAAACTTAGGATAAGGTACCTACCCCATACATTTCCCCTCAAGAATTATATTCTAGCAAGCAACTACTCACGTCATCGAGCACATAAACATACACAATCATTTAAACATAAAATCACAGAAGTCATATAAGGTATCGTCTTAGTACTAACCCGTCGGTACTGAGGTAGCGGCTAACTCCGCAAAGAACTCAGGGTAGTTACGTCTAATACTCTCCTCTGTCTCCCAGGTAGCCTCATCAACTCCTCGTCTAGACCATTGAATCCTCAGCATCGGTATCTCCTTAGAACGCAGGTGCCTAATGCTACGCTCTAGGACGGCTACTGGATACTCCACAAAAGTGTGGTTAGGCTCAACTATCAGATCCTCATGACTGATGATGTGTCTAGGATCCGGTATGTACTCTCGCAGCTGAGATACATGAAAAATTGGGTGTACTCCCTCTAATCTCGGTGGCAGTGCTAGTCGGTAAGCAACCTCTCCGACTCTCTCTACGATCTCAAATGGGCCGACATACCGGGGACTCAGCTTCCCCTTAATGCCGAAACGTCTAACTCCTCTCGTAGGTGACACTCTCAACCACACCTGTGCACCTACTCTAAACTCCAAAAGTCGACGCCTTTTGTCGGCGTAGGACTTCTGACGACTCTGAGCTGCTAACATCCTCTCCCGGACTAAGGCAATCCGGGCGATGTCCTCCTGTATCTGGTCTGGTACTACCTCGTCAGTCCTGCTAGGCTCATCCCAGCACAACGGTGTACGACATCTCCTTCCGTACAAAGCCTCATAAGGTGCCATCCCAATAGATGCGTGCCAGCTATTATTATATGAAAATTCTACTAGTGGGAGGTGATCTGGCCATACCTGTCCCCAATCTAGCACACATGCTCGCAACATGTCCTCTAGGGTCTGAATGGTCCTCTCAGACTGACCGTCTGTCTGCGGGTGGTAGGCAGTGGTAAAATGAAGACTCGTCCCCAGAGAAGTATGTACCTGCTGCCAAAACCTCGAGGTAAAACGTCCATCCCTGTCGGAGACGATAGTCCTCGGTACTCCATGGAGTCTCACAATGTGTCTGGTGAACTCCTCTGCTAGACGACTTACCGGCCACGTTTCCTTAATCGGAATGAAACGTGCGGTCTTCGTCAGACGGTCTACCACCACCCAAATGGCATCAAAACCTCTGCTGAGTCTCAATCCGGTAACAAAATCCATAGAAATATCCTCCCACTTCCAATGTGGTATTGGAAGTGGGTGGAGCTCTCCTCCGGATCTACGATGCTCAATCTTGACCTGCTGACAGGTCGCACACTGGGCTACATATCGGGCCACATCAGGCTTCAAACCACCCCACCAGAAAGAACGTCTCACGTCCTTATACATCTTACTCGCTCCTGGATGTACGGAGTAAGGGGTAGCGTGAGCCTCACCTAGTATCCTCTGTCTCAACTCAATGTCTGATGGCACACAGATACGATCCTGCCGTCTCATCACTCCATCGGCACCAATAGTGAACTGAGGTGCCTCATCTCGTGACATCCGGTCTCGGATCCGGGTCAACATCGGACAGGTCTCCTGCTTCTGTCGGATCTCACCCAACAGGTCAGGAAGTAACTCTAAGGTGGCTAACTGATGAGCTGTATCGGGGAACTGGATCTCTACCTCCAACCAAGCTAAGTCTCTCTGTAACTGTGGCTGTACCGTCAACCGAGCTATCGCCTTCTCCCGAGGCGTCTTCCGACTCAAAGCGTCCGCAACTACATTCGCCTTTCCGGGGTGGTAGAGAATCTCAAGGTCAAAATCCTTGATCAACTCTAACCACCGTCTCTGGCGGTTATTCAACTCCCGCTGAGTGAATATGTACTTCAGACTCTTATGGTCTGTGAAGATCTGACAGGTCGCTCCATAGAGATAATGACGCCAGATCTTAAGAGCATGCACTACCGCTGCTAACTCCAGGTCATGAGTGGGGTAGTTCTCCTCATACGTCTTCAGCTGTCGAGACGCATATGCTATGACCTTACCCCTCTGCATCAAGACACATCCCAAGCCCAGCTTGGATGCGTCACTGTACACTACAAAGTCCTCTGTACCCTCAGGTTGTGCTAAGATCGGAGCAGACGTCAATCTCCTCTTCAGCTCCTCGAAACTCTGCTGACACGGCTCAGACCAGATGAACCGAGTAGTCTTCCTTAGGAGAGAAGTAAGTGGTCGGGCGATCAGGGATAACCCTTCCACAAACCGACGGTAATACCCTGCCAATCCAAGGAAGCTGCGAACCTCCTTCACATTCTTCGGAGGTTGCCAAGAAGACACTGACTCAATCTTCGCCGGGTCGACCTTAATCCCCTCAGCAGTCACCACATGGCCTAGGAAAGCCACCTCTGACATCCAGAACTCACACTTGGATAGCTTAGCATATAGCTGGCTATCCTGTAGAATCTGTAACACTGTCCTCAAGTGTCCGGCATGCTCCTCTCGACTTCTAGAGTAAACTAGAATGTCGTCAATGAAGACCACTACAAACTGGTCTAGGAAGTCGATGAAAATCCCATTCATCAACTCCATAAATACTGCTGGCGCATTAGTGAGCCCGAATGGCATCACTACAAACTCATAGTGACCATACCTAGTCCGGAATGCCGTCTTAGGTATGTCCTGATCTCTCACCCTCAGCTGGTGATAACCCGATCTCAAATCTATCCTCGAGAATACTGACGCTCCATGCAGCTGGTCCAGCAGATCATCTATGCGAGGCAGTGGGTACTTATTCTTGATGGTGACCTTGTTCAGCTCCCTGTAGTCGATACACAGCCTCATCGATCCATCCTTCTTCCTCACAAATAACACTGGTGCGCCCCAGGGGGAAACACTAGGGCGTATGAAGCCCTTCTCTGCTAACTCCTCTAACTGCTTCTTCAGCTCAAGCAGCTCTATCGGGGCCATGCGGTACGGGGCCTTCGAGATCGGTCTCGTTCCCGGCTCTAACTCGATGCTAAAGTCAACACTCCTCTGTGGAGGTAGCCCTGGCAAGTCGTCATTGAATACCTCTGCAAACTCGCAGGCAACTGGTATCTCCTCTACTGTCAGGCTCTTGCGCTCCTTCATGGCATAACACCAGAAGGCCTCGCAACCCTGTGCTATCAATCTGGCAGCTCTCACTGCACTGATAACTGTGCCGGACTTTCCGAGGTCCCAACCTCGGAATATCACTCTGTGGCCCTCCTCCGTGGCGACAGTCACAGTCCTCCTACCAATATCCAAGACGGCTCCATGTCTAGTCATCCAATCTATCCCTAATATCACGTCCTCATGTGCTAAGGGCATGACTAGAAAATTTACTAACCAAATCCGGCCTCCCAGGTGAATAGGGCAGTCATAAATCTCTCGAGATCCTCTAACTTTACCCCCATCTGGTAACCCAACCACAAAAGGTACACCCTCTACTGTAGCTAAGGACAACCTATCTACACATGCATCTGATATAAAGGAGTGCGTGGAACCCGTATCAAATAAAACGCGCACAGGTAAGTCATGGATCCAAATAGTACCTGTGGTCGCAGGTGTTGCAGGCTGCTCAGTGTTCCTCAGCTCGAACACTCTCGATGGTCCTCCTCTGGTGTCAGTGGTACTACTACGTCCTCTGCCACGACCTGATCCCTGAGCCGTACTGTATGAAGCAGGATGCCCTGGGGCCCGGTACTGTTGATGCTGCTGACTAGGTGCTCGGTACTGAGGTGGTCTCTGTACACTCCTCTCAGCACCTGCAGGAGAAGATCCCTGCTGTGAAGGAGCCTTACCCTGACGGCAGAAAGTAGCTCTGTGTCCCGGCTTCCCACAAGTGAAGCAAGTGATAGGTGGTTTCTAGCAATCTGTATTAATGTGATCACGGCCACCACAGTTAAAGCACTGTCGACCTCCACCGGGGGTCTGAACTGTAGAGTGGTAGCTGGACCTCCCCTGAGTCTGTCCTCGACCATAACCTGCTACTGCTGCACTGCTACCAGCATGTCCTGTCCTCTGCCGCTTATCCGGCCCACTAGACTGAGCTGCTTTCCTAGAAGCTGGCCTATCTCTCTCATAAGCAAAGGCCCTATCCTGATAATCAGACAAGGTCTCACAGCGGAATCCAGCCAGATAGGATCGGGTGCTCTCTCTCAACCTCCTAGAGAAAAGGTAAACATACTGCTCTTCTGGAGGTGCAGATGGTCCAAGCAAAGTCAACTCTTTTTGAAACTTCTTTATGGCTGCAGCAATCGGGATATCCTCAAATCCCGCCTCAATGAAATCCTGGAATCTCTCCCTCCTCAGCGAAACAGGGCAGTACCTATCCCTAACAATGTTCCTCATTTGCTCCCAGCTGGTGACCCGGCCATGAATGGTACGCCACCATGAATGAGCATCATCTGTGAAATAGGTCTGCACCAAGTCCACCTGGCGATCCTCGGGACAACATATTGCCTCCAAAGCAGTCTCTATCTTCCCTATCCAGTGCTCCACTTCTAGCCCTATTTCCCCACTGAATGAAGGAACCTTCTAAGAGTTGAAAGCCTTCAACCACTCATCAGGTCTCGGTGTTCTAGACCCAGTAGGCGCTCTATCAGCATTAGCCCTCCTCTCAGATACAGTCGGCACCTGGGACACTCCCTGTGTCACCTGAGCTGACCTAGCCGGTACCACCGGTGGTACCTGGGTACGCCTCTCAACTCTAGCAGCCTCTTCCATACGCTCGACGTATGCTCTGTACTCCCTATACTCCGATGCTCCAATAGAAACACGTCCTGACTCCGTCGAACGTGCTCCATGCGCCCCAAACCTAGCAGCGGTCTCCTGCCTGACCTCGGGGCCTACACTCTCAGCTACCTCTTCTACAGCAGCCTCTGGTATGCTTGTTGCAGGTAGGTCCTCTCGAGGAACTCGTCCTCGACCCCTCCCTAGTGGAGGTCTACCCCCACGACCACGCCCTCTAACAGCAGGGGTGCTATCAGCTCGATCCTGTCTGACTGGAGGAAGGGGGGGACGACCCCTACCTCGGCCAGTCACTTGTGCAGCCCTAGTACGTGCCATCTGCACGAATAGTAACAACTACAGTTATAAGCTAGCTAATCTATCATAACAGTAAAAGTCTATAATTATTCTAAGAATACCGAGATCCGCAGAGGTAGTGGTGGTCATCCGTACTTTCTATCCCAACCCGACTCTGTATGCATTTTAAAACCAAAATTCTCTTTGGAAAACTCAGACCCCTTTCGGGTTCTGTTTATTTACTTATATGACCTTTTTGAAGATTTCTAGTGCCATTGTTGCCAACCTAGAGCTCTGATGCCATGTTGTAACACCCCAAAATTTTCAACTTAGGGAGTTACTGGTTAGGACCGCACAGTGGGTCCCGACCTTAGTTTGACAACAACTTAACAAGATCTTACAACAAGGCACAGATAAGGAAAACCAGAAATCATAAAATAGTTCTTAACAATGTATGAATGTGACCAGATCAACTACAACCGGAAAACGTAATACAACAAAGTACGAAAGGAAACAAAGCTTAACTGTAAATCCCACAAATGAAGAAACTGTAAAACATCCTAAAGTACGACACCCCGGCTGACCACTACCGTCTGGATCACTCGGCATCTGCTCTAACCTGTGGCAAATCTAAACAACATATCAACAGTTAGCTAACTATCCAAATATAAGCAAAAATGATAACAGCACAAACACAAGCAGAAACAAAAATAGACAAACATCATGCTGGCACTCAACCGTTTATTATCTATTATTTAAGTGATTCATCTTGTTCAATTTACAGTTGTGGCACGAGAATTAGTTCTCGCCTCCGTTCCTTATCCAACTGGTGTAGGTCTAGCTGATCTCCGCCGGTAGCATCACTACAAACCAAGTATGGACTAGTCCCTAAAGAAACCCCCAGCGCTCGCAAGCTACTGAGCAGAATGCCACCGCCCGTTACTCTTAGGCCAAAATATAGGTCGGTAATTATATATCACAACCTATCTCTCTAAACATTTCAATCACACACCACTATCATCATTCATGCTCATATTTAGAAGTCAGCTAAGTAAGCCCAAAGGACTTACCTGTTATAACGCTCGACTCTTTGTAAATCACTCGCTCTGTAAACTGTAGCAACTCAGTTGCCTGCCAAGGCAATAAGTGTATTAGCACACTCTCACGTAGTTAGAAGTCTAAAACTTCTAAGATCGAATAAGGTATTAAGACATAACTAGTTACAGTATTAGTTTAGGGTAAAATGACCATTTTACCCTCGGTCCCGAAATTCCCGAAAACTCTAAAAATTCATGTCTAACTCCTATTTGAGATTCTAAAATCATATTCTAACTCCTAAATTTTGTTTGGTTCCAAACTGACATTTTTCCTATGTTTCTATTTTCCGGAAGGTCGTAAAGGTCTAACTTCGGTTCTAAATATAAAATTCGTAACCGCTTATAATAATTCCTAATAAATTCCCTAGATCATCTATGATGTTCTATCTACCCTTAGAAGCAAGAATTCCTCAAAACTGTTCAACCGTTATTCCTATAAAAATTCACAAAGTTGGCTATTTCACTCACAATTCCTAAAATCTCAAGTTTACCAAACTGCTCAACTACCTAACTTCGGGAGCTTATAACTTCTAATCCGACCGTTCATTTCTTCCCAAATTTTAATATGCTAAACTACATATATCCGTCTACAACATATCCAAAATTCAACGGTGGATTGATAACACGATTTATAGCATAGTTTTAGGTGTACGTTTAGATAGAATTCTCGCTCATTCATGCATGATCTAGCATTAGTTCAAGACGTTTTGCACCCAATTCACGTATTTTGTCGAGATAGACGTCTACACGGACTTGTGCGCGTTTTGTAGGTATTTCGGGAAGTTTAAAAGCTTAAACGGTGCGTTTGAAGGTCATTCATTTAGATGACACACCCTCGGACCCATTAAGACACAAGCCAAAGGCTGAGAAGGACTCATGGAACCTTGCCAACACAAGCCATCCACCAAATCTCAGCTTAATGATCCAAGGCGAAGTTTCTGCATAGAATCACGGTTCCCTGATGATAGCATGAATTATAGTCTATATTTTGGGGTTTGTTTGGACGTTTTATCTTTCATAATCTGCATGTTTGTATGTGCATTATGTGATTTTGCTACCATTTCATCTACCTTTGCAAGAATCGAGGTCTACACCTAGTTTTGTTGTAATTGCAAGTAAAATGGTACGTTTCGCATCAAAAAGGAGCGAAAGGAGTCATGAGTCATTTGGAGCTACATCCAGGGATCATAGCAATGGATTAAAGATTCACTTTGGACCAGTTTTGAGAGATTTCACATTCAGTTGTGACTCACCTCGGTTGACCAGAGATTCATCTCGACCGAGGTGATCCAGAGACGCCGACTCGACCGAGGCGAACACCTAGGACGCGGCGAGAATATTTTATTCTTGGAAGAGATCTTTTAAACTTGGAAGGTGATATTATATTTTTGGGCTGGGCTCCTGGATGGAAAGAGATATGCAGAATATATATTTTACCTATTTTTATGGGAGAATATATTTCTAAGATTTATTATCTTTGGAGGGTTATTTTCCTATAAAAAGGGTCGGATTTTCCACAATTCAGAGATCCGCATACGGCTGGAAACACCCCGCTTGCAACGCAGCAGCAGCACACTCCAAGTTGGGAGTTTTGAAGAACCTTTTTGAAGGTTGAAGGAAGATTGAAGTCCATAGCTTTTATAGCTTTATTGAAGGGTTTTGTAAGATTGTCTTCAACTCCCTCAATTGTTGTCTTGTCTTGTTGGATTATTATCCAAGGAACGCTTTGTTGTGATATTTGATTCAGTTATTGAAGTCTTTTCATTAAATTCTTCTTTGTTCAAATATTCACCTTCTTCCCATACATTTAATACTTTCATAATGATGATGAGTGGCTAATTTCCTTGTGTGATTCTAGGGTGATTGGCTGAAGGTTGTGGGAAAAACAATGATAGAATAATCTTAGATTCCAGTAGGATCCTGAAAGTTCGAGTCTTTAACCTTAACCCTAAGCATCTCGCTCAGTCGATGAACATCTCGGCCGGGGTGGAATTCTTCTGTCCGAGGTGACTTACCCTATCCGAAACTGAGAGTTAAGTGTTAGAGTTTGCTAAATCCTATTCTTATTACACCTTCCTGGTTCAATGCAAGCTTAGGATGAGACTTACCCGGTAATTCCTTAGTTTGTGTATTAACGATCATAAGTGTAGGTAATAAAGGTTTATCCTTTATTGGGGTTTGAGTGTGCTTCCATCCCGTCTTTGTGAGTTAGCCTGAGACTTACCCGGTAAAGGTTGATTCTATTCCCTTAGATGGTGTGTTAGTTCGAGGTTATAGTTCTTTATCTTGATTCCTTGAGACTTACCCGGTAATAGGAGTTACGGTTTAGGATTAGTGTGTAGTGAGACTTACCCGGTGATCTACTCCACTTTAGTAACACCTTCCCCACGCAAAAATCTCAGCTTTGTCCGCTTATCTATAGATCTTGAGTTGGAACCACAACTAGATGCTTTAATCCCTAGAATTGCATGTTTGCTTTATTGACTTCTTATTCATCTTTGATTGTATTAATTGCTCTTGTGGTTAGCATTGATATTAGCACACCGTATTGACTCTGTTTCACCGAGTCCCTGTGATCGACCCCTGGAATTTTCTTGCTTTTACTACGATTGACCCGTACACTGCGGGTTCGCATCCTTGTTTTAAGCTTAAGTCTAGGGTTATAAATTTAAAGCTTGCACACACCGTTTGGAGCGAACAAGTTTTTGGCGCCGTTGCCGGGGACTTGGTCTAGACCGAGCCGGTACGGTTTGCTCTTGGGGCACTTGCCCCGTTTTGTCTAACCACTCTACTTGAATGACTTTTGCAGGTTCTTTCTTAGGTATATGCGAAGAACCCGCGCTGGGAAGGAAATCGTTCCTTACGATCCCGAACCAGAAAAGACATACAAACGACGCTTAAGAGAAGCGAAGATGGCCCAACAAGACGATCGCGATCTTGCGGCCCAACTAAAAGAGACGTTAGAGCTGCTACGTCTCAGCGAGGATGAAATCAGGCAAGAGAAAGAAGAGAATCGCACCAAGACTGCAGCTATCGAAGCAGAAATAGCAGTCATTCGGAACCAGATTCTGCTTCGACCGATGCAGGATCCAGTAGTTGATCCTCGACCGAGGCAGATCCCAGTACCTGACGCCCCGGCCGATGTACTTCCGCCTCAGATGCCAGTCCGAGATGTTCTTCTTGCAGGAATCCCACAAACCCTAGGTCAAAGGATGGACCCTAATCAACAGCTGAGGCGTCCAGGGGTGAACCTAGGAGATCCAGCGGATCATGACTACGAACTTCGACCGCAAGTTCTATCCATGATTCGCCAATGCCAATTCGGAGGGCTAGAGAAGGAGTCACCGCATCAACATCTTCAGAACTACGAGATCTTGATGGAGACCTTGCGACCCTCCAGAATTGAAAATAATAACTACAAGCTAAGACCTTTATACTTTTCTTTAAAAGATAGAGCTCTTACTTGGTATCAATCTCTTCCTCCAGGAAAAATCAGCACATGGGAGGAGATGACTACGGAATTTTTGACGAAATTCTTTCCCCCCTCAAAGACCGCCGAAATGAGAGGGAAGATCAATGCTTTCATCATGAAGGACAAGGAGAGCTTGTCCAAGTCTTGGGAGCGGTTCAAGGATATCCTTTTGGATTGCCCACATCATGGGATTCCAAAAATCGAGTTGTTGGAGATCTACTTCAAAGGGCTGGACGGAAACACCCAGTTCAATCTCCAACTACTCTCCGCCGGTACCTTCATGGACATGGCGATTGATGAGGCTTGGGACTTCATTGAGAAGCAAGCCTTGCACATGGAGAAATATACCCACCAAGGAGCTGAAGGTGGAGTTAAAAGAGTCAACTTTCAAGAGACTCAACCCAACAACAATCAACTCACGTCGTTGAAGAATGACGTGAAGGAATTAAAAGAGCTCTTGATGGCTCAAACTAAGACGGAAGAGCAAGGGCAAAGGAACAACAACAACAACGGGTACCGTAACAACAATAACGGTTCCCGAAACAACAACTACAACAATAGAGGATCCAATAGCAGCAATTGGAGGGCGAATAACCAAAACCATGGTAACAATCATTCAAACTCCAACTCTAATGATTCCTCTAACCCTTTCCTCTCTTCCCCTTCTTCTTCTTCCACTCCATTGAAAAGCCAAGGGCAGGGATCAAGTTCGTCTCAACCAGAAAAGAAAGACGCAGTTCTGGAGGCAATCTTGATCAAGCTTGGCGCTATGGAGAATTCTATGACTTCATTTTCAAGGGCCCAAAAGTCCTTCGAACAACAACTTGCTAATAGGGCGAATGAAGCGCCAAGAGATCCAGGGAAGCTTCCAGCAAAGACGGAAACTAACCCTAAGGGCCAGTGCATGGCCATAACGACGAGGAGTGGACTCAAAACTGCAGATCCAGTACCTCGCTCGATGCATACCACCTCGGTCCAGATCCAGTAGAAGAACACCTCGACCGAGATGCCAACCGAGGCGGAGCAACAGAAAGCAGGACTTATGTTCCACCTCCTGCATACAAGCCACCACTTCCATTCCCTCAGTCCAGAGCCAGAGCACATCTAGACAAGCACTTTGGTAAGTTTCTTGACTTGATGAATAAGCTACATATTAACATTCCCTTCCTTGATGCCATTCTAGGTATGCCTGCCTATGAGAAGTTCTTAAAAGAAATCTTATCAAGGAAGAGGAAGTGTTCGCCCCTAGAGGTGTGTGCAAATAAGTTTTAAATTTATAAAACTAGAATCAAGCAGCGAACCCGCAGTGTACGGATCGAGGTAGCTAAGCAAGAATTCCAGAGTATCGAACACAGGGATTTGGGTGGGAACAAATTCGATTTCAGATTATCAAGCAGTAAATATGGGAGTTTGCAAGTATTGGGAAAACAACAATCCTAAAGATCCGGGTATTCAGTTGCGGCAATAGATTCAAGATATACTAATGATGTAAAGACAGAGTAGAGATATGCAAAGGTATACTAATGTAAGGTAATCGTACGGTTGAGGTTCCAAAAACCTTATGTAACTCACCTAAAAGATACTCCCTATACAGGTTGTTGAGGCTCAATATAGGAAGGGATTAAAGATGAGGATTAGTGTCAAATACCCAAACTTGTAACCTAAAGATCAAGACTAACTCATCCGATTGAGGTTGTTGAGGCTCACAATCGAGGTAGAGGTTGTTGAGGCTTCACTACCACCTAGAAAAGACAAGTCTAAACTAAGTTAAAGCAAATCTTTAACTTTGGATTAAAGTAAAAGCAGGCTCGTAAACTGGGGTGAAATTACGGTTGGATCTTGAGATTCCACGGTCGTGGAACTCAAGAACAGCCCGTAATTTGGGATTGTCGACGATTCTCTCTAACTCTCAGGGTCTAATCTGTTTGCGAACGATCTATCATCACCTATGCCACAACTATCAACCCTTCACCTTAGAATTGTTAAGGGTTTTTAGCCAATAACAGTCATTTTAATATCAATTCAAGAATTAAGGAATAAAAGATGGAAACTTTCAAGAACTATCAATAACCTTCAAAAGAATCTCAAGATTCCAACGAGTGTTTATCAAAGATTCAGAATGGAACAAACAAATCACAACTATAGGAAAGAAGGGAAATGGGATGTCAATCCGTTTCCGATTCGAACCTAAACAAGAAGAGAGATCTTCTTGCAATTCCTCCAAGAACTTCGATCTTTCACAATTCCGAAGATCGCAACAATAATCTCCACCGAAAGTGCGAGATTTGAACAGCTCTTCAACTGCGAACTTTGATCTCCAATGAGATCTCCGAAACTTCCTCCGAAATTGAGGAAGCGTAAATCCTTAGCGTCGATTGCTAAGCGAGATTCCGCGAACGTGCAAGAACGCCAAAACGGGTCTAAGCGGTGCTAAGCGATGATGTACGTCTATGCGTAAGCGGGGATGCAAGAACGCTAAGCAGGCCTGATGAAATCTCCTTTCATCCGTCTTTTTATAATGCAGGGCAAGGTGTCGGCCCGGCCCATTCTTCAAAAGATCATGGCTTCGAAGTGTGGCGAAAAGATTCGCCAAGATCACGGTCGTGGAAGATTCCACGACCGTAATTTAGGGCGTGGAAACAATCACGGTTTGTTCCACGGCCGTAATATCCCCTGGAATGAACATCGATTTCTGACTCACAATCCACGGCCGTAATTTAGGGTAAGACCGTGATTCTTGCCTTCATTCGTGCATTCCTCAATCCAATACTCAAATTTGCTTCCAAAAAGTGTCCTCGATCTATGGACATATCAGCTCAACTCTCCTTTGCTCAATTCCGTTCGGAAATAGCTCCAAATCACCTATAATCAACATAGAACTAGTGTAGACATCCATATCGACAATATAGGCAATACTAGCTCATATATGCGCAAAGATCAATCAAAGACTATCAATATGGATCAAATACGATTAGAAAACGTGCCTAAAATATCACAATATTTCATGCTAACAAATAACCCCATACTTAACACTTGCTTGTCCCTAAGCAAGGTCTTTCAAAAAGCTTTAAAACAAGAGTTAGGATGAAATATGTGTACCTTCTTTTGGATGAAAGCGACTTCTAAAGAATAGATCATTCTCAAACCTTGCTTCAATCGTTTTTCAAACTTTCACACACTTAATTAGAGAGTAAAAAGCAAAGAAAACTCATGAATCAATTTAACTTCCAAACAAGCTTTATAACCTTCAAACTTTATCAAAATCAACCATAGGAACTTCAATTTAGATCACCAAGCCATATAACATTCTTATGATCTTAAGGACTTTCAAAGAAAAGGTCTAGAGTATGGAAGGGAAGGGAAACTTTAAGGGAGAGTGGTGCATAAATCCGGGAAAATGGACTACTACCTTCTTCTTCTTTTGCGGTTTCCGCAACACTTCACTTAGAGCTTCGCTCTTACTTTTCATTTTTCGACTTTACTTTTGGAGTTATGGATAGAGGTGCACAAAAACCGAAGCCTAGGAGATTGGCGTTTCTCAAAATTGCAAGAGATGCCTCAAACCCTTAGCGCACATACCATAATCCGCTAGGAATATCGCTCAATCCGACTTTGGCAAGACACAAACACCCGGCTATGTGAATGGTGCCGAGTTACTCATCGTCATGATTGACTTCCCCAAACCTATAATTTCTTTCTATTCAATTGATTGCAAATAATTGCTCTCATGGCCCTCCCACATCAAACATGCCTTTTTTCATTCACTTTTCCAAGTTCCCGGATAGGTAAAGGAGGCTAATATTTCAATGAGGAGCTAGATGATCAAAGAAAGAAGAAAGAAAGTATCGAATTGCCTTAATCATTTCAACAAGAAGTATAGGAACTTATAATGTGATTTTAACTTCGATTTCTTAATATGATTTAGGTAACGTTTTCACATTATAAAACTTGCAAAAGAGGTAGAATTCATTCATTTGCATTCTTTTCGATTTACTATCCTTTTAAGCATGCAATCGTCATCAAACTCAATTCGCAAGTAGTGATTATCATAGAATTCATCTCAATTCATTAGAAGCACAAAATTTTCAAATTTTTCAATTTTTATGGGTTTTTTAAAGTTCTTTTTCATGCAATGCATAAATAAAACGTGTAACACATAATAAACATGCAAGGATAGTCTCGGAATGAAAGCAGCATATAGAGTAGAGTTATTACAAACATGTAGTACATCCCACCCCATACTTAGGACGAACATTGTCCCTAATGTTCACAAGAAAGAACAAAAGAAAGAAAAGAAAAAGAAACTCACAAATGGTGGCGGGAATGTCTAAAACGAGCAGTCCGGTCATCGATCACTGCGGCGCCGGTGGAGGTGGAAATGGAGAGAAACTCGGATCGTAGTACCGCCCAAACTGCTGGCGGTAGACGTCCCTCATCATGTGGTCGAGGTCGTCTAAACGTCCGTCTCTAGCATCCGCCCGGATCTCTAATGCTCCGACTCTCTCTGAAAGTCCGGTAGCCCAATCCGGCATCCTCTCATACCATCCCGGGGCGTGATCATACCATCCGGGAGCATCTGCTGGTGCTGGCTGTGGTGGTGGTGGTGGTGGTGCTGCTGGCTGCGTCGTGGACCAAGGAGGGGGTGTGTCGTACCAGGTGGGAGGTGTAGTCATCCACGTGGGCCTCTCACTCACGCTAGCGCGGCGAGATGACGAGCCTGAAGCTCTAGCTGGACGTGGAGAGCGCCTAGGTACATCCGGGGCTGCCTCCGGCTGATCCGGAAACGTGCCGAACTCCTGCTCCGCTCCTCCACCACTCTCGTACTGCTCTCCCATATCCTCCTCATCTACAACCGGCGGTGGGACGTAAGGGGGAGCTATAAGCCTGTTCGCATGCATCGCAGCGAACGTCTCCTTCCAATTGTGGCGTCCCGCCACAATGGAATACTCTGGCAGCCACTCGATACCCCTGCCTGTCCTACTCTCCCAGGGCATGCCCGCATAAGGCGGACCTCTATGTGTGGGGAAGATGAGTCCCCTAACCATGAAAGCGTGTAGCCCTAATGGAACTACCGGTATACGTGTGCAAGCCGAGAAGTCCACTCCAAATGTCCTAGCTATGTGGGTCACTATCCCACCATACCCAATGTTCCCCTTCGACTTGTTCTTCAATTTACTCATCGTCGCCGCCAAAAGAGTAGCACAATCAGCGCGGCATCCATAAAGCATAGCATATAGAAGGAATAGCTCATCCGTCTTGATCTTTTGGGGCGTCTCCGTCCTAGGGAAGAGACACTCCGAAAGAACACGGTGAGCTATCTTCAAGGCTAGATGGTACATCAATCTAGCCTTGGTATCAGCTGGTTGCCAACGGTCCTCGTCGGCATATATCATGGCCACTTCCGCCCAAAAGTCCTTGGCGGAAACGCCTCTAGGAAGTCGACCGTTATAGGTCTCATGGAACCCGAAGATGGTCCCGAACTCATCAATGCTCAAATGATAGTCTCTGTTCATGAGACGGAAGGAGACAGTCCTATCAACATGGCTGTGCTCGAAAGACGTCACAACCTCTCGGGTGATCTCCTCATAAGCGTCTTCACGAATGTTCGTGAAGACAAGCAAACCGGCTCTATCCAAGAGCCATGTAAGGTCATCTACTATGTTGAGAGGATGTAGATTCTCCAACAACAAGTACCTAGGGCCAATCACTGCCCTCTTCTCTATCCTCTCAAATGCAGCTTGGTGGTTTTCGTGTATGGTCGGGATGCTAGGGTGAGGTGGTGAGGATGGAGGTGAAGATGGAGGTGAAGGTGAGGGGGATGAGGGTGGTGGTGCCCTAGAGGTTGAGGGGTTGCCCTTTCTCTTCTTGTTCTGCTCCCCTTTCTTTTCCTTAATTCTCCCCGACATCCTCCTTACAAAATCCATTTTCTGTTAAAAATCACGGGTTGTTCTTCAGGAATCACGGCCGTGGAACCTCTATAGACCGTGATTCGACCCAGATTTTTTTGAATCTCAGCAAATTCACCAGATTTCACCACAACAAGCAGCCCTAATCTAATTCCTTCCAATCTTTATCAGTTCTTTCTAAGAATCTATGGCAAAAACGAACCAAATCCACTAGAATCGAAGAGAAAGAAATAACCTCCTTTTTGGATTGAAAAATCCAAAATGCGCGTTTGTTGATCGTTTTCCGTTCGATTTGTTGCTTGGATCTTGTTCTTGGTTGGATTTGCTGCAGTTTTGGGCGAAGAATCGTTGAAAACGATTAAAGAACGAAGATTTGGGAGGAGCTGTGGGATTTCGGTATTTAGGGCGTGGAATTGGGGATGAATTGTGGTAATTTTGTGACGAAGTGTGGCTTTTATACTCGCAGGCAAAATTTCAAAAATCACGGTCTATCGGGGCATTCCACGGCCGTGGAAATGTACGGACCCGTAATTTTTGTGATTTTTCACAGGCTTTTGAGAATTACGGCCACTGTAGCTATGACGACCGTAATTTAGACCGTGGAACCTTCTGTAAAGCTTCAAAGTCCAAATTTCGTCACTTCTCTTCGACATTATTCCTCCTTTCTCCTTTTCCATCGATCCTACAACCAAAAACACGAACATACCGGGAGAAATCGAGGCAAAATAAAGCAAAAACTTCTATTCTAAGCTAAACTATGAATCGAAAACAAAAACGAAAATGCAATACCTTGGGTTGCCTCCCAAGAAGCGCTTTGTTTAAGGTCCGTAGCTAGACCAATGCCGTACCTATTCGAGTACGGTAGGTGCAAACTCCTCAGCTTGGAGTTCCGGCGTATACTTCTTGAGTCGTTGGCCGTTCACCTTAAAACTTCCGCTAGCTTCACCCCATACTTCAACTGCACCATGGGGGAAAATACGCTTAATTAGAAAAGGTCCAGTCCAACGAGATTTTAACTTACCTGGAAAGAGGCGAAGTCTCGAATTGAAGAGGAGAACTTGATCTCCTTCTTTGAGATCCTTTGGGATGATATGCTTATCATGCCAACGCTTTGCTCTTTCCTTGTAGATCTTAGCGTTTTCGTAGGCGTTCAAACGGAGTTCATCCAGCTTGTTGATGTCTAGGAGACGCTTCTCTCCCGCTTCCTTCATGCCGAAATTCAGCCATTTGATAGCCCAAAACGCTTTGTGCTCTAGCTCTACCGGCAAATGACAAGACTTCCCATACACAAGGTTGTATGGTGTGGTTCCTATGGGAGTCTTGTATGCAGTCCGGTATGCCCACAATGCATCATCTAGTTTCAAGGACCAATCCTTCCTAGTCCTCGAAACCGTCTTCTCTAGAATTCCCTTGATCTCCCTATTTGAGATCTCAACTTGTCCACTCGTTTGTGGATGGTAAGGGGTAGCGATCTTGTGAGTAACCCCATACTTGGATAGAAGAGCTTCAAAGCGACGGGCTATGAAGTGAGAACCTCCATCACTAATGATCGTCCTTGGCGTCCCGAATCGCGGAAAGATGGTCTTGTTGAAGGACTTAACCACCACCATGGCATCATTTGTGGGAGAGGCAATTGCTTCCACCCATCTAGAAACGTAGTCTACCGCCAATAGTATGTATTGGTTTCCACAAGAAGAAGGGAATGGTCCCATGAAATCGACTCCCCAAACGTCGAAAATCTCCACCTCTTGGATGTTGTTGAGGGGCATCTCGTTCCTTCTAGAGATATTGCCTGTTCTTTGACAAGCATCGCAACAAGAAACGAAGGATTGCACATCTTTAAATAAGGTAGGCCAATAGAATCCGGATTGCAATACCTTTGCGCTAGTTTTGTTTGAACTAGCGTGTCCTCCACAAGGTAGTGAGTGACAATGGCGGATGACACTTTGCATCTCATCTTCCGGCACACATCGCCGAATGATGCCATCCGGACCTCTCTTGAAGAGGAGAGGCTCGTTCCAATAGTATTCCCGGACGTCTTTGAAGAACTTCTTCCTTTGCGCGTATGATAGTCCGGATGGTATCTCCTGGCAAACCAAATAATTAACGAAATCAGCAAACCATGGTTCGTTACCCTTGGAGATTACCTTGATGCACTCCTCTATGATGTGTAGGTGTTCGTCCGGAAAGGAGTCATCAATGGGTAATTGGTCGTCCTCTAGATGTGTTAGACGACTCAAATGATCCGCAACAGAATTTTCCGAGCCTTTCTTGTCGCGGATCTCTAGATCGAATTCTTGTAGGAGAAGAATCCATCTAATCAGCCTTGGCTTCGCGTCTTTCTTTGCAAGAAGGTACCGGATCGCAGCATGATCCGTGTAGACAATCACCTTTGCACCTACAAGATAAGAGCGAAACTTGTCAATAGCGTAGACAATGGCTAAAAATTCCTTCTCTGTAGTGGCGTAGTTGAGCTGAGCTTCGTCTAGCGTCTTGCTAGCGTAGTATATGGCATGGGTTCGTCCTTCCTTTCGTTGCCCAAGAACAGCTCCAATGGCTACGTCACTAGCATCACACATAATCTCGAAAGGGAGAGTCCAATCCGAGGGTTGGATAATGGGTGCTGAAATTAGAGCTTGCCGAATGGTGTTGAACGCATCTAGACATTCCTGCGAAAACTCAAAAACCGCATCTTTCATCAATAGATTAGTGAGAGGTTTTGATATCTTAGAGAAGTCCTGAATAAAACGTCTATAATATCCAGCATGTCCTAGGAAACTCCTTATTCCCTTCACCGAAATTGGGGGAGGAAGTTTCTCTATGGTCTCTATCTTAGCCTTGTCTACCTCTATTCCCCTATTGGAGACTAAGTGACCTAACACGATTCCTTCCTTAACCATAAACTGACACTTCTCCCAATTAAGAACTAGGTTAGTGTCTTCACATCTTTGCAAAACAAGAGAAAGGTTAGAAAGACAATCGTTAAAGGAGGAACCGTAAACGGAGAAGTCGTCCATGAAGACTTCCATGATTTCCTCTACGTATTCGGAGAAGATGGCCATCATGCACCGTTGAAAGGTGGCTGGGGCGTTGCAAAGCCCGAACGGCATCCTCCTATAAGAGAACGTACCCCAAGGGCACGTGAATGTGGTCTTCTCTTGATCATCCGGGTGTATCGGAATCTGAAAGAAGCCACTATAGCCGTCAAGGTAGCAAAAGTATGAATGTTGTGCTAACCTTTCAAGCATTTGATCGATGAATGGCAATGGAAAGTGATCCTTCCGCGTTGCGTTGTTGAGCTTGCGGTAGTCTATGCACATTCGCCATCCAGTCACAGTTCGGGTAGGAATGAGTTCGTTGTTCTTATTGGTGATGACCGTCATTCCTCCCTTCTTTGGAACCACTTGAACCGGGCTCACCCACTTGCTATCGGAGATAGGATAGATGATACCTGCATCAAGAAGTTTAAGAATTTCCTTCTTGACAACCTCCTTCATGGTCGGATTCAACCGCCTTTGAGGTTGTCTTGAAGTTCTAAAGTCCTCCTCCATTAGTATCTTATGCATGCATAGGGAGGGTTTAATTCCTACTAAGTCCTCAATAGTGTAGCCTATGGCTTTTCTATGTTTCCTAAGGACAATCATGAGCTGTTCATGTTCATCTATGCTTAATTCGGAACTAACGATAACCGGAAAGGTAGAATTAGGTCCAAGAAAAGCGTACCTTAGATGAGTAGGAAGCGGTTTGAGTTCCATTGATTTCGGAGCTTCCAATGATCCTTGATGAGCTCCCGACGTTTCCTTAGAAGTTTCTAAGGATGTTGAATGGTTTGGAGAAGAGTTAGAAGAAGTTGAAGAAGTACATCGATCACTCTTTTCCACGACCAAAATTACGGCCTCCTCTGGTGTTCCACGGCCGTAATATCCTCTGGAATGGAGGTCGATTTTGGTCGTGGAATCCACGGTCGTGGAATACAGAGTATGACCGTGGAATCTGGTATTCTCAGCCTCGTCGTGGAGTTTTTCAAACTCCACTTCATGCATCTTTTCTTGTGCTTCTAAGGCTTCAATTTCCTCTTTGCACCCTTCTTCTCCTCCTACATCGGTTAGACTCATAGTAATAACCTTTTGCAAGGGATCGTTAAAGAGAATCGCACTTACCTCCTCCCTAGATAAACCTTCTTCGTCTTGGACATTGTAAATATCCTCATCAAAGATTGGTTCCTTCACTAGAGTAGAAAGAACGAACTCTACTTTTTCCTCCCCAATGTCAAAGGCGAGTCTCCCATTCTTGCAATCGACCATGCAGCCGGAAGTTGCAAGAAACGGTCTTCCGAGTATGATCGGGACCGGGCTATCTGCAGGAATGTCAAGTACGACAAAATCAATGGGGACAAAGAACTTGCCTAGCTTGACTGGGACGTCTTCTACGATGCCGACGGGACGAGTAATGGATCGATCCGCCATGTATAACGTCATCTTCACTGGTTTAGGGTCGCCTAAACCGATCTTCCTGCACAATGCAAGTGGTATGATGCTCACACTTGCTCCTAAATCACATAAAGCGTCATATGTGACTTCTCCCACTCCAATGGGAATGCAAAATGACCCCGGATCTTTCAGCTTTGGGGGCATTTTCTCCTTCATAGTCTTGATGAGATCCGAAGAATCCGAACTCATCTTGACTTCACCGAAATCTTCTAGCTTCCTTTTGTTAGAGAGGAGCTCCTTCAAAAACTTGCCATAAGCTGGCATACCTACAATGGCATCAATGAAAGGTATATTAATATGCAGTTTGCTCATGAGTTCTATGAACTTACCGAATTGCTTGTCTAGGCGCGCTCGCGCTCTAGATTGAGGGAACGGTAGGGGAGGTTTGAAAGTTGGAGGGGGGACATAGATGTCTTCCTTCTCCTTCCCCTTTTCTTTGCCTTTCTCTACGGGGACTTCAACGAACGTAGGCTGCGGATCGGAGGTAGTCACTCCGCTCCTAGTTGTAATCGCCATTACCCTTCCTTTAGGGTTGTCCTCCGTCTTTCTTGGAAGTTTCCCTGGATTTCTAGGAACTTCTTCCGCATGATCGAACATTTGGTTTTCTAAAACCTTTTGAGCTTTGTCGATCTTAGAAACTCGATCATCGAACTTAGTGAAGCGGTCCTCCATCCCTTGAAGCTTTCCCAAGATAGTTTCCAACATGGGATCTGGCTTCTCCTTCCCCGAAGTGCTTCCTCCATTAGATGATTGCCCCTGGCTTTTCAAGGGAGTAGAGGAAGAGGAAGGTGGAGTTAGTGAATTAGAATTGGAAGGATAGGAGTTACCGGAATTTTGTTGATTGGATCGCCAATTGTTGTTGTTTGAACCACGATTGTTGTTCCAATTGTTGTTGTTCCGGTTGTTGTTGTTTCCATTCCAATTGTTATTCCGGTTATTGTTCCGGCTATTGTTGTTGTTGCGGTTGGTGTTATCACCGCCATTGTTGTTGTTGCCCAAATAACCAACATCCTTCCCTTGTTGCTTTGGGAAGTTGGTCTTGATAGTCTCCTTCAACTCTTTGATCTCATTGTTGAGGGAGAAAATCTGATTTTGAGCTTCATGTGTGAGCTTTGCTCCTTGCTCCACACGATTTCCCTCCACCTTTCGGTGGGAATACTTCTCTATGACTCTTGCTTGCTTCTCAATGAAGTCCCAAGCGTCATCTTCTCTCATGTCCATGAACGTTCCACATGAGAGGGATTAGAGGTTGAATTGCGTTCCCGCATCCAGCCCCTTGTAGTAAATTTCCAGCAAGGCAAGCTTGGATATGCCATGATGAGGGCAATCCAAGAGCAAATCCTGAAACCTTTCCCAAGATTGAAACAAACTCTCGTTAGGTCTCATAGAAAAAGCATTAATCTTACCTCTTAGTTCCGCTGTTTTAGAAGGCGGAAAGAATTTAGTGAGAAACTCCGCAGAAAGGTCTTCCCACGTGTCTAGTTTCCCATTAGGAAGAGCTTGATACCAAGACAGCGCTTTCCCTTTCAAAGAGAAGAAGAAAGGTTTAAGTTTGTAGCTGTTGGTAGTGGCGCTCTTCGGCCTCATCGTCTCCATCATGCACTCAAAGTTCTGCAAGTGCTGGTGTGGAGATTCGGTACTTGTACCGCCAAACTGATTTTGGCGAACAAGAGTAATAACTTGAGGGTTGAAGCTAAACCCTTGTACATCTTCAGCTTCAAAGTTCACGCCCAAACGGCGTGGTTGTTGTGTTGGATCCATTCGTTGGCCAAGAGTTCTTGGCTCATTATCCACACGTTCGGCTCTAGCATTCCTAGGTGGAGCGCGACGAATTGCATCTTCTTGTGGATTGAAAGGATTCACATTGACCGTAGGGTCAATCTCTTCTAATGGTGGCATGGAGGAGTCACTCTCATCGGCGGATGAATGACTTCTTCTTCTTCTAGACCTTGTTCTCCTTCTCGAAGACTTCTTCCCCACCCTATCTTCGAGATCGCTCATCTTTATCGTCATTTGGGCGATCATGTCTTGTAGACTGTTAACTTGAGATTGATGACGATCCATCTCATCCTGGAGGAGATTCTTATTCCATCGGAGTTGAGCTTCCTTCTCCGTCAACTCAGTTTGAAGATCGCGTTCGTTCTCTTGAGCCATCCTCTTTTCCTTGCGTCTTTGTCTCAAGGTTTTCTCTAGCTCTTGATCAAGAGGTAAGAGATCTTCGGTGTTCCTAGACTTGCGCATGCACTCAAAGAAAAATCAAATAACGAGAGCAAGCTCCCAAGCTTGACAACCGGTTACCGAATTCGGCCGAAACCAAATCCCCGGCAACGGCGCCAAAAACTTGTTCGCCCCTAGAGGTGTGTGCAAATAAGTTTTAAATTTATAAAACTAGAATCAAGCAGCGAACCCGCAGTGTACGGATCGAGGTAGCTAAGCAAGAATTCCAGAGTATCGAACACAGGGATTTGGGTGGGAACAAATTCGATTTCAGATTATCAAGCAGTAAATATGGGAGTTTGCAAGTATTGGGAAAACAACAATCCTAAAGATCCGGGTATTCAGTTGCGGCAATAGATTCAAGATATACTAATGATGTAAAGACAGAGTAGAGATATGCAAAGGTATACTAATGTAAGGTAATCGTACGGTTGAGGTTCCAAAAACCTTATGTAACTCACCTAAAAGATACTCCCTATACAGGTTGTTGAGGCTCAATATAGGAAGGGATTAAAGATGAGGATTAGTGTCAAATACCCAAACTTGTAACCTAAAGATCAAGACTAACTCATCCGATTGAGGTTGTTGAGGCTCACAATCGAGGTAGAGGTTGTTGAGGCTTCACTACCACCTAGAAAAGACAAGTCTAAACTAAGTTAAAGCAAATCTTTAACTTTGGATTAAAGTAAAAGCAGGCTCGTAAACTGGGGTGAAATTACGGTTGGATCTTGAGATTCCACGGTCGTGGAACTCAAGAACA
>BSUD01000310.1:168098-190023 GCA_033239045.1 Fagopyrum esculentum
ATTGAGGAAGCGTAAATCCTTAGCGTCGATTGCTAAGCGAGATTCCGCGAACGTGCAAGAACGCCAAAACGGGTCTAAGCGGTGCTAAGCGATGATGTACGTCTATGCGTAAGCGGGGATGCAAGAATGCTAAGCAGGCCTGATGAAATCTCCTTTCATCCGTCTTTTTATAATGCAGGGCAAGGTGTCGGCCCAGCCCATTCTTCAAAAGATCATGGCTTCGAAGTGTGGCGAAAAGATTCGCCAAGATCACGGTCATGGAAGATTCCACGACCGTAATTTAGGGCGTGGAAACAATCACGGTTTGTTCCACGGCCGTAATATCCCCTGGAATGAACATCGATTTCTGACTCACAATCCACGGCCGTAATTTAGGGTAAGACCGTGATTCTTGCCTT
This sequence comes from Fagopyrum esculentum, assembly GCA_033239045.1. Classification (NCBI taxonomy): domain Eukaryota; kingdom Viridiplantae; phylum Streptophyta; class Magnoliopsida; order Caryophyllales; family Polygonaceae; genus Fagopyrum; species Fagopyrum esculentum. The sequence continues at coordinate 168,497 of BSUD01000310.1, forward strand.
CATTCGTGCATTCCTCAATCCAATACTCAAATTTGCTTCCAAAAAGTGTCCTCGATCTATGGACATATCAGCTCAACTCTCCTTTGCTCAATTCCGTTCGGAAATAGCTCCAAATCACCTATAATCAACATAGAACTAGTGTAGACATCCATATCGACAATATAGGCAATACTAGCTCATATATGCGCAAAGATCAATCAAAGACTATCAATATGGATCAAATACGATTAGAAAACGTGCCTAAAATATCACAATATTTCATGCTAACAGGAAGCTGGAGGATGTTGGTGAAGTTAGGATGACATCTAAATCTTCGGAGCTTATCAAAATCATGAAGGAAAAGATGCCACCTAAGTTGAGAGATCCCGGCTCCTTTTGCATTCACATTCAAGTTGGGGATGTCACTTGTGAAGCCCTTTGTGATCTAGGAGCCAGCGTGAGCATCATCCCGCTGGAGCTATGCACTAAGATCGGTCTTGGAGAGCCCAAGCCGGTCAAGATTCGGCTTTACATGGCGGATCGCTCCATTACCCATCTCGTGGGTATCTTGGAAGACGTTCCGGTCAAGTTAGGTAATTTCTATCTTCCTATAGATTTTGTCGTACTTGACATTCCCGCAGATTATCCAGTGCCTATTATTCTCGGGAGGCCATTTCTAGCAACTTCGGGTTGCAACGTGGATTGCAAGAACGCCAAGTTGAAATTCAACGTTGGTGGCGATGAGGTGGAATTCGCACTACTTGCAGCAATGAAGGGGGAGCAGCTAACTGATGATATCTTCAACATCTACGATGAAGAAGAATCAAGAGAATTGGTGAGCTCTATCCTTATTCACGACCCACTCGAAAGAGTTATTAGCTTCAGTTTAATGGAGGAAGGTATAGAAGCTTCTTGTGATGCAGATATACGAAGCTTGAAGGCACTGGAAGAGGATCCAGGAGCTAAAACTGAGAAGCTAATCCAGGAGACGAAGATCTCCAGCCTCGATTCCAGTAGCAGTACCTCGACCGAGGCACTTTCTGGACTGAGCGAGGCGTCTGAAGAACACCTCGGTCAACGCCTTTGCGCCTCGACCGAGGTCGATAGCGAGACGATTCTAACTGAGACTGCATCGAATCCAGTTTCTGACACCACTCCACTGGAAAGAGGAAGCAATGATCCCTCCCAGAAAGCACCCCCAGTTGTGGAGCTTAAGCAACTCCCTAGTCACTTGAGGTATGTCTTTCTTGGACCGGATTCTACTTATCCCGTTATTGTTAGTGCTTCCCTTTCCGAATCTGAATTGTCTAAGTTAATGCATGTCCTGAGAAAGCATCGAAAAGCCATAGGTTACACCATGGATGATCTTATTGGCATTAAACCTTCTTTCTGCATGCATAGAATTCTAATGGAAGATAATCATAAGACTTCACGGGAACCTCAAAGACGGTTAAATCCGATCATGAAAGAGGTTGTGAAGAAGGAAGTTCTTAAGTTGTTGGATGCAGGTATTATTTATCCTATCTCGGACAGCAAGTGGGTTAGCCCGGTGCATGTCGTTCCGAAGAAAGGAGGGATGACCGTTGTGACGAATAAGAACAACGAGTTGATCCCAACAAGGACCGTTACGGGCTTAAGAGTTTGCATCGATTATAGGAAGCTATACACGGCGACTCGGAAGGATCATTTTCCGCTCCCCTTCATTGATCAAATGCTCGAACGGTTGGCCCAGCATTCACACTTTTGCTACTTGGACGGCTATAGTGGAATCTTCCAGATTCCTATCCATCCGGATGATCAGGAGAAGACCACTTTCACTTGTCCTTGGGGGACGTTTGCCTATCGGAGGATGCCATTTGGATTGTGCAATGCACCCGCTACCTTCCAGCGATGCATGATGGCTATCTTTTCCGAGTACATAGAGGAGATCATGGAGGTATTCATGGATGATTTTTCTGTATATGGTTCCTCTTTTGATGATTGCCTATCTAACCTTTCTCTAGTGCTTAAAAGATGTGAAGACACTAACCTTGTTTTAAATTGGGAGAAGTGTCATTTTATGGTTAATGAAGGCATTGTGCTAGGACACCTCGTTTCTAATCGAGGTATTGAGGTCGATCGAGCTAAGATCGAGACTATTGAGAAACTCCCTCCTCCTTGTTCTGTTAAAGGTGTGAGGAGTTTTCTCGGGCATGCAGGTTTCTACAGGAGATTCATCAAGGACTTCTCTAAGATTTCTAAACCTCTAACTAACCTCTTGAATAAAGATGTTGTTTTTGAGTTTTCGCAGGAGTGTCTTGATGCTTTTTACAGGATAAAGGAAGCGTTGATCTCCGCTCCCATTATCCAGCCTCCTGATTGGACCTTGCCCTTTGAGGTCATGTGTGACGCTAGTGATGTAGCCGTAGGAGCGGTGCTTGGACAGAAGAAAGATGGACGGACCACCGCCATTTATTATGCTAGCAAGACACTAGACGAAGCACAACGCAACTATGCTACCACCGAAAAGGAGTTATTGGCGGTTGTATATGCTTTCGAGAAGTTTCGTTCATATCTAGTAGGGGCGAAAGTCATTGTCTACACCGACCATGCAGCCATTCGTTACTTGATGGCTAAGAAGGATGCCAAGCCGCGTCTTATTCGATGGATTCTCTTGCTTCAAGAGTTTGACCTAGAGATCCGCGATAAGAAGGGATCCGAGAATTCAGTTGCGGATCACCTCAGCCGGCTACCGGAATCTTCCCGCGAGACGGATAACCCACCCATAGACGATTCATTCCCCGATGAGCACTTGCACGTCTTGGAGCGTTTGATGGATCTACTTACTTCACCCCACGATAGAGGTGAAGTATGGGGTGAGGGCACCTCCTACCTCGTTTGAGACGCATCATGGTCCAGCTAGCGACCTTAAATCAAGCGCTTCTTGGGAGGCAACCCAAGGTATTGCTCTCTTTTCCCGTTTTCTAGTCTAGCTTAGATAGTTTTTGTTTTTGCTTTGCTTTGCTTTGTTTTTGGCGTTCTGGACAGACAACAGGGAATATCTAAGGAGGAGCACAACTGGAAGGACAGAAGTTCGAGATTCTGAGAAGACAGAAGCACCTCGGTTATTGTCAGAGCACCTCGACCGAGTTGATTCTTGAGCAACCGAGGCGACTAGGGTTTCTGCAGAACCGCCTCGGTCCATACCACCTCGGTCCAGTCGAGACCATCTCGACCGAGGTGACAGCAGATCCAGTAATAGTATAAAAGGGGAAAAAAATTACTTTTCACATTTTTTACCTACCTCGACCGCGGCGACAGATCCATTTCGCTCACTCTCGAATCTTGCTCGTTTTCGACGTTTTCTGCTTCCAAACCGAGATTGAAGGATAGAGGAATCGATTGCAACTACAGATCTGCAAGAAATTTGAGCAACTCGGCCGGAACGAGGTAAAAACGATCGAAACCCTAAACTCGTTCGTTTACTTCAATTTGGGCTTTGGTTGCCCTTGAATCTGTTGAGGAAAGACTTAAGTACCCCTTAGGAAGCATCGGTAGTGATTTTTGGGGGAAAAGAACTGAAATTCAGAGAGTTGAAATCGCGACTGTCTTCGCCTCGGTCCAGTCGACCTGCACCTCGGTCGAGGTGATTCTTGGAGTTTGTCAGTCGACCGAGGTAGTCTGACAGTGTTGTTTGAAGATGAGTTCTGACAGATTGTTAGCCCTTAGAGATAGATCCTCTCCTTCCCCTTCTTCTTCCTCATCCAGACCTTCTATACCGGTGATCCACGAGAGACACCTTGTAGATTACGAGCGCATTGCTAGCCGTCCAGTGATAGCACCTAGATTCCTGGACATTTCTGCCTTTGACTGTCTCCACGTTGATGGAGATCTTAGGAGGATGATCACCACCGTCGGGCTGGATCAGTTTACTGAGATCCGAGCCCCAGCTTACTTAGAGCCGACCCTCGAGTTTGTCAGCTCCTTCACTTACCTCCCCACAGAGAGGGCTGTGAAGCAGTGGCGGATCCAAGGGGGGTAACGGGTGGTACGGTGCCCCGGCTTGCGACGTCGTTTTGTCTTAGGAAGGAAAAAAAAGAAGGAAAAAACCCTCCTTAAAACGAATCATGTTACATACTGTTCTACTAGCTCATCTGGTAGATGAAGGGAAAGAGGTAGATGAGGTCGTGGGTTCGAGTTATGGGAGTACCAAAAAGTTCCTTTTTATTTATGGATTTATTTTAAACAAATTACAATATGTTTAGATGGAGAGATTAAATGATATTTATTAATTATTTCTTTAATTCCTAACTAATACAATAAATTAATATAATTTTTAATACAATAATTCATCAACAACTATCTAATTTATATGACAATATATTTACAAAAGAAACTAAATATATAAAATAATATCTAAGTAAAAAAATAAATTTAATACAATAATTTTTAATACAATAAATTTAATAAAATTTATCTAAGTAAAAAAATAAATTTAATAAAATTCATATAATTTTTAATACAATAATTCTTCAACAACTATCTAAGTTATATGACAATATATTTATAAAAGAAACTAAATATATAAAATAATTTTAAATTTTATCTAAGTAAAAAAATAAATTTAAAGCTCAAATTTATAGTACAAAATTTAAATAATTTTTTTTTTATTTATTTAATTTATATATTTTATTGTCTAATTTCAAGCTTAATATTCGACTTTCCTTATAAATTTTTTTTTGTGCCCCTCCAACCAAAAGTTTCTGGCTCCGTCACTACTGTGAAGTACCGGTTGATGAACCGGAACTACTTAGTACCTCTAGACCACTGGAGAGACATCTTTGGCTTCCCTGCCCCCACTGCCGTAGACTTCCCGACCCGAGCTGTAGCTAGAGAGTTCTGGGGTCAGATCGCCCACGTTACAGAGCATGCAGATAGGTGGCGCCCTGGTGATTCCAGGGAGAAGCTTATCTTCCATCTTGCTTTTCGATTGGCACACAGGATCTTCAGCGAGACGCTTCTGGCGCGTACTGAGACGCCCCAGAAGGTCCGACAGGGGGAGCTCTTCGCTTTATATTGCATGGTCACAGGAGGATACCCTGACTTTGGATTGATGTTGGCAGAGGATCTGCACAGGATCAAGGCCAAAGGGAAGGGAGATATATGCTGCGGAGGGATAGTGACCCATATCGCTACTTATCAGGATATGGATCTGAGTAGGTGTACTATGGTGGCGGCTGCCAAGCCGCTCGGACTTCAGGAGATGATTACACGGAGGATTCTAGTTCCCCGTTGTTTGACTACACCTTACGTCGCTATGCCATGGGAGCTGACTACACCTCAGGCCATCAGATGGTCTGCACAGTTCTCTATCTTTGATCCACATTATTGGCAGACCGCTTGGGATCCATTGATTGAGGATTACAGAGAGGGAGCAGTTGCCCCTGCTGAGGCTGAGGAGGAGGCTGAGGATGACGACGACGATGATGATTGCACAGTAAATGAGAGAGGAGGTGGCGTCCCGATGGACACAGGGACAGATACAGCTGGGACGAGTGCGCCACCTATTATTGATTTAGATGATGAGGAGGATACAGAGCCGGCACCAGCTGAGACCTCTCCAGTCAGACCTGCTAGACGCAGGAGGCGGGGAGTGAGAGATAGAGCTGCTCACCGACGGATTGATGACCTGACGGATCAGGTTATCGACTCATATGCTGCACTTTCGCTGGATATCCGCGAGATGCAGGAGCGGCAGCATCATCAGCACATGATGGCTCAGCTGCAGTTTGAGCGTATCATGGGCCATCCTTATTATCCGACTCAGTATCCCTACATACCACCACCACCACCGGATCGAGACTACTGAGGAGCTGCAGGATTTTAATATTATATTTTTATGCAGTTCGGCTTTTATCCGGTGAGTTTTCTTGTTTAGACTTCTTATTATACCCACTGGGACAGTGTGTCTCAAGTATGGGGTGTTTGTATTATTTGACTACGTGACTACGTGATGTATTTGACACCTTTGATGTATTATATTTATCGGATATTTTCGTATTTATGCTTCATTGCCTTTATATGATTATATGATATTACATGCATACCTACAGGTTATTTGATTGAGAAAAACGTCAAAACTGAAAGAAAAAATGGTTTAAAAAAAAAAAAAATTTGACCTCGACCGGGGAGATTCTGGCCGAACGAGGTGTTTCACCTCGGTTGAACCAAGAACACCTCGACCGAGGTGGGTTAACTGAAAGTTTTCGAAAACGATTTTGTGCTACTTATCTGGATATGATCTCAGTGAAGATCTTGTTTACTGACTGGTTTTAAATTCTTTATATGTTTGAAAGGTTTTATGATATGTTTAAGTTGCTAAATGCTTTGTTTGAAATTATTGGCATGTTTAATACTTTATTTTTATCCAAATTATGTTGAATTTGAAGGTTGACACCACATTATGAGTTCTCTCACGTTCTTCTTGGAAAGACCAAGGCAATTCATTCTCTTCTCTCTTCTTCTTTTTGATCATGCTTAGCCCCTCATATACATTTTGCCTCCCTTTACCTATCCGGGAATTTGGAAGCAAGCAAAGTGGTGAAAGCAAGTTAAAGTTGAGAAGTGGGCTGGAAGTGAAAGTGTTAGAAAGCAATAATAGGTTTGGGGAAGTCAATCATGAAGATGAGTAACTCGGCACCATTCACATAGCCGGGTGTTTGTGTCTTGCCAAAGTCGGATTGAGCGATATTCCTAACGGGTCATGGTATGTGCATCAAGGATTTGATGCATCTCGAGAAATTGATGATTGCTGATTTCCTAGGCTTCGGTTATTGTGCACCTCTGTCCATGCATCCCAAAAAGTAAAGTAAAAAGAGAAAAAGTGTGAAATAAGCAAAGCTTATTGGTGGAAGATGTTGCAAGACAAAATGGAAGTGAAGTTCATCCTTTTCCCGGATTCTAGCACCACATTACCTTACATACATCCCTACCCTACACGTTTCTTGACCTTTTCTTTTGGGAAGCCCTTGAGACCTTGAGCTTGTTGATTGACTTAATGGTTTAAACTGGATTATACATGATTAATCTTGATGATTATGATTTATTATGCATTCTATGATTTTATGCAAAGATGAACAACTTTCCTATGTTTATAAAATGTTTTGAGCATATTGAGTTTTTAAATTCCAGGAAGTATTCTCTTAGAGTGATCTATGATAATTGCACACCATAAAATGTTTCTGAGGAACTTTTCATTGATTTTAACGACTTATAATCCATTCTATCTTGTCTTCTATATGAGGAACTTGCTTGGGGACAAGCAAGGGCTAAGTATGGGGTATTTTGATAGCATGAATTATAGTCTATATTTTGGGGTTTGTTTGGACGTTTTATCTTTCATAATCTGCATGTTTGTACGTGCATTATGTGATTTTGCTACCATTTCATCTACCTTTGCAAGAATCGAGGTCTACACCTAGTTTTGTTGTAATTGCAGGTAAAATGGTACGTTTCACATCAAAAAGGAGCGAAAGGAGTCATGAGTCATTTGGAGCTACATCCAGGGATCATAGCAATGGATTAAAGATTCACTTTGGACCAGTTTTGAGAGATTTCACATTCAGTTGTGACTCACCTCGGTTGACCAGAGATTCATCTCGACCGAGGTGATCCAGAGACGCCGACTCGACCGAGGCGAACACCTAGGACGCGGCGAGAATATTTTATTCTTGGAAGAGATCTTTTAAACTTGGAAGGTGATCTTATATTTTTGGGCTGGGCTCCTGGATGGAAAGAGATATGCAGAATATATATTTTACCTATTTTTATGGGAGAATATCTTTCTAAGATTTATTATCTTTGGAGGGTTATTTTCCTATAAAAAGGGTCGGATTTTCCACAATTTGAACATCCGCTTACACCCGTTTAGAGTTGGGAGGCCGCATACATCACGCAACACCAGCTACAGCAGCAGCGGCACACTCCAAGTTGGGAGTTTTGAAGAACCTTTTTGAAGGTTGAAGGAAGATTGAAGTCCATAGCTTTTATAGCTTTATTGAAGGGTTTTGTAAGATTGTCTTCAACTCCCTCAATTGTTGTCTTGTCTTGTTGGATTATTATCCAAGGAACGCTTTGTTGTGATATTTGATTCAGTTATTGAAGTCTTTTCATTAAATTCTTCTTTGTTCAAATATTCACCTTCTTCCCATACATTTAATACTTTCATAATGATGATGAGTGGCTAATTTCCTTGTGTGATTCTAGGGTGATTGGCTGAAGGTTGTGGGAAAAACAATGATAGAATAATCTTAGATTCCAGTAGGATCCTGAAAGTTCGAGTCTTTAACCTTAACCCTAAGCATCTCGCTCAGTCGATGAACATCTCGGCCGGGGTGGAATTCTTCTGTCCGAGGTGACTTACCCTATCCGAAACTGAGAGTTAAGTGTTAGAGTTTGCTAAATCCTATTCTTATTACACCTTCCTGGTTCAATGCAAGCTTAGGATGAGACTTACCCGGTAATTCCTTAGTTTGTGTATTAACGATCATAAGTGTAGGTAATAAAGGTTTATCCTTTATTGGGGTTTGAGTGTGCTTCCATCCCATCTTTGTGAGTTAGCCTGAGACTTACCCGGTAAAGGTTGATTCTATTCCCTTAGATGGTGTGTTAGTTCGAGGTTATAGTTCTTTATCTTGATTCCTTGAGACTTACCCGGTAATAGGAGTTACGGTTTAGGATTAGTGTGTAGTGAGACTTACCCGGTGATCTACTCCACTTTAGTAACACCTTCCCCACGCAAAAATCTCAGCTTTGTCCGCTTATCTATAGATCTTGAGTTGGAACCACAACTAGATGCTTTAATCCCTAGAATTGCATGTTTGCTTTATTGACTTCTTATTCATCTTTGATTGTATTAATTGCTCTTGTGGTTAGCATTGATATTAGCACACCGTATTGACTCTGTTTCACCGAGTCCCTGTGATCGACCCCTGGAATTTTCTTGCTTTTACTACGATTGACTCGTACACTGCGGGTTCGCATCCTTGTTTTAAGCTTAAGTCTAGGGTTATAAATTTAAAGCTTGCACACACCGTTTGGAGCGAACACCTGACGAACCACGGCCGTGGAAATGACCGTGGATTTTGCCAGATTCTCGTGACAGCTGTGCCACGACTCTCATGGCCAGCTCATGCATAATTTGTTATAAAAGTGGTCCTTGATGGGTTGTTTGAGGCAGTTGGGGTAGTTTGGGAGCAGCTCATCCATTATCCATTTCTCTAACAAAATATATTCTCAAAGGAAGAGGATTTTTTCTAGGAAGGAAAGTGCCAAAGAGAAGAAGAAAGGTTCCATTGAAGAGGAGAGAAGAACACACCATAGCTTTCTTGTATTTCAGATTTTATTTCTGGAGCTTTGTAAACCCTTGAAACCTTCTTTTGGAAGGGTTGTAAGTTGTTCTAATTCCGTTTTCAGATTGGTTTGTTTTGAAGTTCATTTGTTCATCTCTTTTCTTTCATTACCTTGCAATGGAGGTTATGATTTTATGTTTGCTTGCTTTGATTTCCATTATGAATGTTGTAGGCTAAATTGATGTGATTCTAGGGTAAGGAAAGGATGGTTGTGGCTAGAACTATGATAGGATGGACTTAGATTTACCTTTGGATGATTTTTGCTTATGAACGTAGTTGCTGTTAGAAATCACGGGTAGTTCTTGAAGAACCACGGTCGTGGTTTCTATAGAACAAACCGTGATTTTCCCTGGTTCGAAGGATCTTATCTTAGATCTATAAAATGTTGAAACCCTAAGTTTTTGCTGAGTTTAACCTACCCTAGGGTGTCCTAGTGTAGTGACTAAGTGTTAGGAGAGACTTACCCGGTAATCCTTGCCCTTAGAATCTAAAATAGCAAAACCTTAGGTAGTGGTGAGCCTAATAAGCCGCCATTGGATTAGATGTGCTAGGAATGCTGATTAGGACTTCCCATTCCAAGACTTACCCGGTAAGGATAGGTTAGATTCCTAATTAACAATTCCGGTTTGTGTAGAATTCCTACCCTTAGGTTCTTAGAGACTTACCCGGTAATGAGACCTTAGGTGTGGACTAGTTGGACCATGAGACCTACCCGGTAATTGATCCCAATTTAAGAAACACTTAATCCCAACATATCATAGTGAAATCCAAAGAATGAATAGATAACTTGAGTTCGAAGCCATAACCGGAATTTCCGACCCCTAGAATCCGTCTTTTCTTTCCTTGATCATTATCTCGTTTAGTTGTCTATTGTGCTTGTTTTTTTAGTTAGTTTGATTGTTTACCTTGCATGAATTGTGATCTTTGATTGATCACCAAAACCGACCAAAAACAATTGAGATTTTTCCTTCCTTTATTTCCTTCTTTTCTCTAGACTTAGATCTTTGCTAAACTCAATCACAACTTGAATCAATTTCACCTTAGTCTTTGTGTTCGACCTCGGAATACTTATATTTCTACATACGTCCCGTACACTGCGGGTTTCGCTAAGTAGTTAGGATTTAGTTCGAGTATAAATTTAAAACCCATTTGCGCATCACACAATCTTAGCGTGACATGGATCTTTATCCAAACGCTCAAACATTAATCCTCAACATTGACCATTACTCATGTACTAAGCTGAGTTCAAAAATGAGTATTTCACTTCTATTTCTAGGGCAGTCTACTCTACTCTCATTATTATCCAGTTATCATCAAATGGAGCCACAGGAGACTTCAACAGAACTCGTTTACTATCCCTCTTTTTCCTTGGATTGATTTCTATTTATAACAAAACCGAAACATATATAATCTATATACTTATAATATCTAGAGGCTAAGAATTGGACTGCAGGAAAGGGATGGCTCACCTCTTCAACAGTTACTGGACTGAGGTCCCTCGGCGTGACAGCTCAGGAGGAGAAGAGTGAGGGTTCGGCTTGGTCTGTTGCTGCAGCGATTGGAGAGCTCTTCCTAGCCTCGCTGTTGTCACGGAATAATCGATATGAAGGTTTTCATCACAGGTACGGAGATGTGAGTACTCATGATCGATCAATTAAAGAGATGAAGCCGAGTGGTATATAGATCTTTACCGAAATAGACAGAGGAAGATTGAGTTCAGTCCGATCCAGAGGATCAACGCCGGACGCTGATGAGTTGCAAGTGTGCAGAAGGCGGTTTGGTGGAGGGATGGAAATGTGCAGAAGGTTGGTGTGGATCCGTTGCTGCCTTCGTCGGATGATGGAGAGTCGGGAGAAGGGATGCTCGACTTGCTGTTAGCGAAGGAGGGAGACAACGATTACTTTGAATCTGGACAGATTACACAGCTGTAAATGGAAGGAGATCACGTAACTTCCGGCTGTTACATTGCTTTGTAACGTTCAGCCATTGAACGTGTGTAATTACTGGGTTGGCGTGCTCCTGGCTGGGCGCTGGGCTGTTGGGCTGAAGCTGATGTTGCGGCCAAGGCAAGCAGTGGGCTGGAGCTGGCGCTGGACAAGGCAGCAGTGGGCTGCTTCTGTGCTGCAGGGCTGGATCCGTTGAGGCTGAAATATAGAGCAACAGATGGGCTAAACTGGGCTGCGGCTGGGCTCCTTAATTTAGCGAGTTTTTGGCTGGACAAGATCTCGACACATAAATATACGGACTAGGCGGATATGGAGTTTATTATAGATTAAGCTCGGTTAAGAATTCTATCATTTTATGCGGAAGTAGTTTGCATAAAATGATAAATTATTTAAAAGATTCTATCATTTTATGTGAAGGAATCTACATAAAATGATAAATCCTATGATAGTATGTCTAACTAAGTAGACGGATATGCATAAACTGATTGAGATCGAGTTTATAACGGAAATATACGGAATAAAAATTCCGGATATTACACGGATGATCCATCTTGTATGAATTGTATAAAACTGTAGAGAGACGACCTGGACACGCCCAACTGGCGTAGCAGAAACTAGGGGTGATATGACTCCTCCCACCAACTGAAGCGTATCACCCCAAATAGTTCGATATACGCATTTGTCCAGTCTAGAAGCCCTCAAGAAAACACCTTTGGAGCAAACAATAGTTTCAAGGTAGGAAGTTATTAAGAAAAAAAAACATTGTGGAGACATAGACGTACAAATAACATTAATTGCTACATATATCAAAGCCATAAATAGGAGAGAGAGGATTGAAAATTGAAATATATCGTTAAGTTTTAACTCTTCTCTTCCCATTTCATCAAACTGGACTTGAGCTCAAAGAAAATATTCCGAAAGAATGTATGAAAGTGGAATACGAATTATGAGTATATTCATTCTCGATCTTCATTTTAAATACAAATAAAAAGAATCAAGCACAAATCAAACAATGACGAGTTAGATAACGGGTGACAGTGGACACATATTGATTGTTTTTCTCTTGTTTATGTAGTACAATTTATTGGATATTGTCACAAGGATGGCCTTGAATGCGACTGGAAAAAAGTTTTTTTTTTGCAGTTTCATTGTGAATCCTTTTTGTGTATTTCTAAATCGTAATTGTTTGTTTTGCACTGAAGATACGTAACCGTGATCCCAATATTGGGGATCCGTCTAGTGGAAATTCAAAACAAGCACTACCTTAGAATTGTGGTTAGTATCATCGTTTTCATCGCAATATCTACATGTTGGAGTTTCAAATTTTTTTCATAACACTAAAGTTTTATTTTTTCCTTTTTCTTTCATACCGGTATTTGAAACGGCTTTCTCAAAAAGCTTAAAGGGCGGAATTACATATTACATTATTGTTATATCTATCAGACTTGGAATCAACATATATTTTTCGAATAAAACCACCTTTGATTTGTGTATTTCGAGTTGCCTCATACATACAAAACTGAGTGTCCAAAGAAAATCTTTCCTTTTGTTTAGTGTTCATACATTTTCACCAATCTTTTCAAATCAACGCTGTCAAACCGGATGATGTCGCTGTCTGAACGTTACTTCGTCAGCGCTCCACTAAACTTTTATTTTACTTTTTTTAGTTCTATTTGCGGTCGCTAATTAATCAAGTCATACTTATGTAACGATTTTTCCTTGATTGTAATGTTACTAAGTATGAGTACTTATATTATCTAATTACTTGCTCCTCTTTATCTTCTTTACATGAATAAATGCAAACTATGGGATTTACACTCCGGACATGAAGGTGACATCCGTCTGTTGGAAATTCAATACAACCATTACTTTAGAATCGTTTTCAAAATCATGGTCTTCATCGCAGTGTGTACCTGCTGGAGTGTCATGACGGGTCTGAACACCACCGCGTTTAGAAGTACGCTAGTACACACGTGCATTTACGGTAATATATACATATTTGAGTTGTAATTTTTTTTATAACAACATAATTAAACTTTTTTATTTTTTTACAACTGTATTTAAAACGGTTTTCTTCAAAATCTTAAAGGGAGGAATTACATATTAAATGACTGTCATATCCAGCGGACTTGAATTCAACATATACCATTCGAGTAAATCACATTGGATTTATCTTCATTAAATGAATTAATGCATATTATGTGATTCACACTTCGAATATGAAGGGAATATCCATAAGGTGCAAATTCAAGACAACCATCACTTTAGAATCGTGTTCTATATCATGGTCTCCATCGCAGTGTCTACCTGATGAAGTGTCATGGCGGGTCCGAACATCACCGCGTTTAGATGTACGCTAGCACTCACGTGCATTTACGCTAAGTTATACATATTTGAGTTGTAATTTTTTTTAAAACAACATGATTAAACTTTTTTATTTTTTTTACAACTGTATTTAAAACGGTTTCTTCCAAAATCTTAAAGAGAGGAATTACGTATTACATGACTGTCATATCTATCGGACTTGGAATCAACATATATCTTTCGAGTTAAACCACCTTTGATTCGTGCATTTCGAGTTGGCACATAAATAAAAAACTGAGTTTCTATAGCAAATTATTGGTTCTGTTTGAAAAGGTATTTATGCTCTTAATGTTGTTTCTTGTTATGTATTTATGCTCAAAATCTTAAACGGTTTTCTTCAAGGTAGGAAGTTATTAAGAACAAAAGCATTGTGGAGACGTAGACGTACAAATAACATTAATTGCTACAGATATCAAAGCTTTGCTCTTCCCCTTTCATCAAACTAGACTTGAGCTCAAAGAAAATATTCCGAAAGAATGTATGAAAATGGAATACGAATTATGGGTATATTCATTCTCGATCTTCATTCTAAATACAAATAAAAAATCAAGCACAAATCAAACAATTGCGAGTTGGGTGACGGGAGACAGTGGACACAGATTCATTGTTTTTCTCTTGTTTATGTGTGAATGGTTGGAAGGTTCTGGGGTCTATGTAGTACAGTTTATCGGATATTGTCACAAGGATGGCCTTGGATACGATTGGACAAGGATTTTCTCCTTTTTGCAGTTTCACTGAGCATCCTTTTTGGGTATTTCTCAATCGTAACTGTTTGTTTTGCATTGGAGATACGTAACCGTGGTCCCGATATTGGGTACATCCGTCTAGTGGAAATTCAAGGCAAGCACCACGTTAGAATCGTGGTTAGTATCATCGCTTCCATCGTAGTGTCTACATGTTGGAGTGTCATGGCGGGTCCAAATGTCAGCGCATTTAGATGTACGATGGCATTCACGTGCATTTGCGGTAAATATACATATTTGAGTTTTAAAAAAAATTTATAATACTAAAGTTTTTTATTTCCTTTTTTTTCCACAACAGTATTTGAAACGGCTTCCTCAAAAAGCTTAAAGGGAATAATTACATATTACATGACTGTGATATCTAACGGACTTGGAATCAACATATATCTTTTGAGTAAAACCACCTTGGATTCGTGCATTTCGAGTTGCCACAAACATAAAAAACTGAGTGTCCATAGCAAGTCTTTGGTTTTGTTTGAAACAGTCTTTCTGCTTCCAATGTTGGTTAATGTTACGTATTTGGTTTGTTTGGTGTTCAGACATTTTCACCAATTTCTTCAAGCCAACGCTGTCAACCCGGATGTTGTCGCTGCCTGAACGTTCCTTCGTTAGCGCTCCACTAGACTTTTATTTTACTTTTTTTAGTTCTGCTTGCGCCCGCTAATTAATCAAGTCATACTTACATAACGATTTTCCCTTGATTGTAATATTACTAATGTATGAGTACTTATATTATCTAATTAATTGCTCCTCTTTATCTTATTTACGTGAATTAATGCACACTATAAGATTTACACCTTGAGTAATTCTATTTTTGTATTTAATAATTTTGAATAACTGTTTTTCTCCTAAAACGATCCCTAATATATCGATTAATCCATAAGTCTTTTTTCAACTTTATATACCATTGGACTTGGAAATTTACAAGGAACAAAAGTATCTTTTACATGTAATTTTCCAAAGATATGTATTTAATATTTCCTTTGTTCATTTACAAATTTTTTACTATCATATTGAAATATATATCTAGAGAATATGAATTTTAAAGTTTTAATAAAAACACAGTTTTTGCTTTTCGGATTATTTTTCAAATCGTAATACTTGAAGTTGAAATAAAATCAAAAAATAATAAACTTTATATTAAAAAAATGATCATTAAATAGCTAAATTTAAATTTCACCTTTAAAATATGATGTTTTTCTTTCTAAAAGAAAACTGTATTTTATAAAAATTATTGGGCCATGCGGCCCATTTATTCATCATTAGCCTTTTCATTCGTTAAACTGGCGGTCAAAGCCCAGTTATTGAGCCATGTGGCCCAATAATTCATCATTAGCCTTTTTCGATTGTCAATTAACTTTTTTTTATTAAATCTCAATTTATGTTTTGCGCTTGAACCTGACACACGTCAGGACCCATTAGACGATTATATGCATTTGGATAGGCTATTTGGTTGGATTGAAGCCCTCAAGGGAATGCATCCATAAGTTTGAATGCGATTGATGGCCTTCACATTCATAACCATATCTATGGACCTTTATACGTTGTATGGACCACTTCATTCAACTTCTAAAATCATCTTTTTTCATAAACTACATAAAACCCCACTCAAAATATGCTTATTTCAAAATACCGCCCTTAAAAATCATTTTTTACATAAAGGTACATCTCCAAGTCCAACCATTCTTCTTCTTCTTAGAACTAGATCCGTTAGATGATTTGAATTATCTATATTTTGCTTACCTTTTATCTCTCGAAACTTATAAGGAAAATTTTGTTACATCTATTTAACTCTTAAATGATCTTTTTTGTAATATTGTAATTTAAGGGTTTTTTTTATAAAATATGTATCACTTAAGGGTGATTTAGTGTAATTTACCTTTTTCTATGCATCTAGATAGATATTACATTGTTAGTTCGTCCATGTTGATCGGCTAGGTCAAAACATAGGGATAGAGGACAAACAAGAGAGTTGTCAAAAGTGCTAGTTGGCAAGCTAAGTGCAAGATATTTTTTGTTACGATGCGAAATTTAAAACACGAGTACGTTTTGGAATAAAAAAAAAGTACATCAAATACTTTTAGTATAGCGGATTCAACAATTTTCGAGTATAAATAAGCGATAGATATGACATCTTTTTTCATTTTATTGTTCAATGGAGTTAGAATTATTCACGTTTTTAAGGAAGTCGTGGCAAAATTGGTAAACTAACCATTTTAATCAAATTAATTGAGAAAGAAGACCCTAGTATTTGGTATTGGTATTTTGACCCCCTATAAAATAGAGTAGAGGAAATATAGTACAAAAAGAGGGCAAAGTTTGACAACCCATCGGATGTGACAAGTTGTACTATTTCACATGTCACATCAATCAGAAAAAGTAATTCTCAACATCCTTACTTCTTCACCTATTACCCAAAAATCCGCTTACCCAAAATTAATTTGTCAAAGTACATAAACATACTCGAAAACAACATATCCAAAAAATCAAATATCAAAATAAAATCATATCCATAAATTGGATAATATTTTATATTTATACCCAATTTAAACATCACTTAATAAAAACACATACCCAATTTAAATTTGTCATACCCAAAATTTTCAAAATTCGATATTTTACACAAACATCAATATCAAATGACATTTGATCATTACCCAAAAATCCGCTTAACATTTGATCATTATCACACAGTTTGAGTAACCATAAAACATACCCACGATATCACTTTAAATATACTTAATAATAAGAAATATATCACAAAGCCAATACACGTATAAAAGCATACCCAAAAATCCGATTACCCAAATAATGTCACAATCATACCCAAAAATAAATTTGTCAAGAAATATAAATATATTCCCCCTATTTTCACAATCATACCCAAAATCATACCAAAAAATATACTACAAAGTCAATACATGTAAAAAAGGATAATTAAACCAAAAGTAAACATCTAATCACTATCATTTCAATTAGAAAAATTATTGTCCCTATTTTCTAGTTTTCAAGCCTACTTTTTCTTGTTTTTGGATAGAGGCCTAGTTTGCAAAAGAGAATTTTAAGGGGTCCTATTTTCCTAATTAATTCTATTTAAAACGATGTTTTAGGACGACCAACTTCGATAAAATTTGACGTACTTTATCGTTTAATAAACTTTGGTATAAAAAAAACATTTATGCATGGATAATAAGAGGAATAATGGAGGTTCCATTTGCAGCTTCTTTCCACGCATGCTTACTGGCGACTGGCGTTGCTGGCGGTGGTTGGTGGGGCGGCGTATGGCAGCCCCGTCATCTACAGCTCCCCTCCTCCTGTCATCCTTTTAGACAGGCACATATAAATCTGATAGTTGCTTAGAAAATACCCTTTTTAAACTCGATAAAATCAAAGCCAGATTGTATTACGTGTATAAAAGATTAAAAAAATAAAAAGAATTAACCACGAGATAAAACATTAAATAGAAAAGGACGAAATGTATGTGTATTATATCATACTCAATTCATATTACTGTAATAAATATAGTAATGCAATATAGTATTATATATTTTTATAACAGAAATTATAAGTGACTAGACAGACACATACAAATCTGATAAATAATACACAGATAAGTTAAGGACTTAAGGGTGTGTCTGTTAGAGTTTTAGAGAGTTACAAAAATTTTGAAAAGTTAATGGATATTTAGTTGAGGCAGATTTTTGTGGGTATTGGAGTTTTTTTTTATAGGTTTTGTTAGGTTTTTAAGAGATTTTTAAATCTTTGTGAAAAAGATTTTTTTAATTTTTTATTCATTAATTTTCAATAATTTTGGTCAAAAATACCTTCTAACCTAGTTTTATGATAACTAGTTTAGTGTCCGCACCTTGTGCGGAGTTGTCTAAATAAAAAATATTTTATTTTTACTTTTATGCATCATATATTTGATATCAATCTATAATAAAAATTATTTTTATTAATTACTATGACTAACCTGTGAGGATTAATTTTTTTAAAAATAAATAAAAGTACATAATTAAAATTCTATTACAAAGATTATTATTTGAGTATTATATTTATACCTTAATATATACTATCACTTTTACTTAGATTTAGATAGAGGAGCAAAATTTAATTTAGTTTTAAATTTAACAAATGTGTCAAATCTTGTTAGAATATTTGCGTTAGATTTTCTCAATAAATCGAGTTAGAATAGATCAGTTTGTTAATTTTGATCGGTAGATAAGTAGATTTATTTTTTTAATTATTTATTATAATAAAATTGATGTGACATGATGACTGTTTACAAAATCTAATAAAAAAATTTCTCATAAAATAATTAATGGCAAATCTGTAAATAGGTTGTGGCAAATCTGTAAATAAATTGAAAAAATGTTGATGTGGATGGCCTTAGAGTTTGACATGTGGACAAAATGGGTGCTGCTTTATTAGTATATATAGATTTGTTTATTTGTTTCAACTCGTCTTTTTGGTAGATTCACCATAAAAATTGATACTTTGTTAGGACTCTTTGGAGGTTAAAAACGTATTAAATTGAATTGTTTAACATTTTGATCAAATACACATACCGTGTATATAGGAACAACCGAACAAGGGCGAAATCGATGGACCTTCAATGTCACAATATAAGTGAAAACAATATGAATCACCTAACGAATGTGATTTAAAATTGTTTATGTTTCATTATGTATTATGTGATATTGTGTTACCCTTAGAATATAAGAATGTGATTTAAGATTGTCTAAAAATTTTTTTACCGCCTTGGTCAATAGACTTTATACACGATAAGAAGTTATGTAGTATTCTAGTGGGGGTGACCATCCAAACCCGTGTATTTGCTAGACTCAGATTTTTCACCAGGTCATTGTATTCATGTAGTCAGACTAGTCATATGACTAAATTGTAAGCAATTAAGTTTTCTGATAAGGTCGTTTCATACTAAGCATGATCGTGACATTATTATTTATTTACGTTTTGATTTCATGTACATTTAGTTATGTGTGTCTTGTTTAAAGATTCACTCACATATATTGTTATAAATATTGTTATAAATTAGTGTTAAAACTCATTATAAGGTCGGTCTTAACATACAAAATCTCAGGTTTATAAATTTAAGATCCTAATTCACACGAAAGATTACGGTAGATATAGCCCGTTCGGTTGGTTAAAATTCGGCCTCTTTAAACTCACAATACACATAATCTCCTAAACCTAACACTAGCTAGTCGAAGAAAATCGATAAATGTCAACCCCGTAAACTCCTTAATATTCACAAACTAGGATTGTGTTTTCTAGAATAATAAAAATAAAGGAACTAGTTATGAAATTAGGCACGATAGAAAGTTATTTTCGAGAATAGCAACTCTATCATGTTCCGGGAAGACCCGTACTTTTTTTGTAAGGATAAATTATAATCTACGTTTTCCTTTCTGTAATGAACATAATAATGGAAATCGCAATTTAACTTTGATGTTTCCTTTATATTCTACCAGTGTAAATTGTAGTTTTAAACTATTATTTCTTCATACAAACTTGTGGTTTTAAACTATGAGTCTTTTTTGAACTTAAATATTTTTCCAGTTCTCGACAATATTTTCTATCCGTACCTGCTTTCGATTTTATTTATTTATTATTATTTTGAAAAAAAATTATAAATCATCTATAACCGAACACAAAGGAGTGATCACCTATATTTAAAGTAATAGAACTTTTGTAATTATAAAATTAATAATTTTCCTTTCTATAACCGAGTTGCAAATTCTATCGCCAGCGATGCTTTCTCCCTTGATTTTGGTTTCATCGTCTTTTTGAACCGTCCTTGGATGTTAGAGTTTTAATTTGTGATGATATGCTAGGAGTTTTTCTCCCACATCGATTATGAGGAAAGGATGACACTTTAAAAACATGTATAAAGAGATATATAGTGTTTGAGGCTTATAAAATTCATACATTTCTGAACCTTTTGGTCGGAATCAAATATAATACTTATTCATATCGGATTAGTATTTGTATGTAATCATTGTGACCTACTAATATTTGGGTCGTTTTGACCTAATGATTTTGGGCCGTTGTGACTAATGATTTGTCGGTCGTTGTGCTCTTGTGGGTCCTTGATCTACTAACTTGTGGGTCTTTGTAACCTACTGATTTGCGGACCGTTGAATTATTAAATTCGTAATTCTTATTTTATCAATATACTAAATATACATATATATTCTATATACTTTACTAAAACATACGAAACTAATGCTGAAGTGGCGCTCCTATGTTTTTTCTCGGATTAAATCTTTTACTAAATCAGAAATTAACTAATTAATCTTTTTTTACAAATTAAATTCGTTTCAGATTATGGTATTTTTAAATTATATGATTATATTTTTTTATTTAAATTATTATTTATTATATAATAAATTAGATTTAATTTTTTTTATTAGCATAAAACTAATTAATGATCAACACATGAGCTACGTGGTCTCATTTACTCTGTAACACTTGACGCGTTATTTATACGAGCTCATAACATATAACTAATAAAGTTAATAACATATAATATAGTAAAAAAAATGTAATATGATAAGCTATTTTATTAACAAACCCGCACAAGGTGCGGACTATACACTAGTTTCTGGTCTTTATTTATCAAGAGAATACTTAGTAGCCACATGTTCTGAATCTGTGTCGTCGATTTTCAACTTTTAGTTTTAGGGTTTCTTCTTCATCTTTCTATACTTATATGGTAGTTAGGTTTTGAAATAGTGAATTGATTTTTGGGTACCCTATCTTCTTTAAACCTCCTACGTTCATCTTTCTATACTTACAAGGTTATTAGAAATTTATGGTTGAAACATCAAATGAATCTAAACAAACAATCAGATTTTTTTTTATTGATGAAAAAAACCAAAAATATTAGAAATTTATGGTTCTCCGTGGCTTAAGCAGCCCTAGTAAAATAGATTTATTTATTTTTGTTGGGAAGTAAATCTATACAAAATGCTAAAGATTCATATCTAAAAAACATGATTTGAAGTCTTACCCTATAGTTTTTCCAGAGCTAAATTATATGAATTTATTTTCATGATTGGCTAAAAGGTTAAAAATTATATTCT
>BSUD01000311.1:0-22445 GCA_033239045.1 Fagopyrum esculentum
AGTAAATTATCCAGCTCAATCCCCCAAACATGATACTAAAATCAGGAAATTGAGGCGAGAAGAGAGGGAGACAAAGTCAACAGAATCAAGCAAATACAACTAGACAAAACACAGATCAGTCTCATTGCTATTTTAATAAGAAATTAGAAACTACCTGGTGATTTCAGAACATCAGCAACATCAATGGAGGATGGCAAGTTGTTGGCCAACCCTAAATTATAATGGGTCGAGAGATGAGGTGGGTGATGAGAGGGAGTCAATAGTAGGCCATTAAAGATTTTATACAGCTGAGCTTAGAATGGAGTTGAATTTTCTAACTAGTTTGTGATTCGTTTTGCAATTCTACTTCTAGAGTACGGCATTTTTTTCCTTTCAAATTTTGTTTTTTCTTTTGAGTCGGATGATTTCTTCTTGTTGTTGCTGTGACGACGTTACAGGTTTACTGTATTGAATCGTTGACTACCAGCCAAAGCCACATAGGTCGTCAATGTTCATCAATGGGTTTGTTTGTGGAAAAAGTTTGTTGGTGACTTTTTTTAGTACAATTTCTTATTTTCACATTTGATTCTTGGGTCGTTTCACTTAAATTATTGCTCCATATTTATGGTGAAATAAATCCGAAATAAAATAATAATGGGTGAAATAAATACTTTAAATTTTGATATCGTCTTGTCAAGAATATATCGGATTGGATAGGTTTTTGACTTGTTCGTCGGCTCAGCTTGTTTCGTCTCGTCTTAAAGCACTAGTCTCCACCTAAATCCAACGAGTCTTTCTTCTAAATTTTATTGAACGGGTCAATCCTCTCATGGTTCATCTTCTCGCTCGCTCCTTTCTTTATTCTATTGTTGAGCCACAAAAGCGTCTTTTAATCCGAAACCGATTGAAGCAACGATATTTGGTAGACGACTCCGACATGTTACCATCTCTGGCACTTAAATACCAAAGGACAATGTCACACATAAATTATAAAATAAGACTTAAAGTTTTAAACAAGGATATTAATTCAACTTATTAAAAAGTAGGTACCTTAAATATAAATTATAAAAAGTTGTGTGTAAAAAAAATAGAATATTTTTTTTTGATTTGACAACTTATGAGCGTAAATAAGGAACCCAAATAAAAAAAATTGAATCTAACATCTCCGATCTACCCACCGCCCTTTATCCTCCAGCTCCACCTTCTTCCCCATCAGACGCATAGAACTCAGAG
Source organism: Fagopyrum esculentum (assembly GCA_033239045.1). Taxonomy (NCBI): domain Eukaryota; kingdom Viridiplantae; phylum Streptophyta; class Magnoliopsida; order Caryophyllales; family Polygonaceae; genus Fagopyrum; species Fagopyrum esculentum. The sequence goes on from BSUD01000311.1 coordinate 1,213, forward strand.
AGAGAACAGAGATGTCTTCCTTCGATGATTTCAGCAACGAAGGCGGCGAAGAGCTGAGAACCTCCGATCTGCCCTTCGATGATGGCTACACTGGCTATGATCCTTCCAACTTCTCCTATGATGCCGATTCCTACTCTGCCGACCACGTTGACGTCTCTTCTGCTGCTGGAGCTCACGATTTTCCTTACGGCTTCAACTCCTCGTCTGTCGGAGTTGGTGATGGAAACCCTAGCTTCTCGCAGTCGCCGTTCGAGGATGGCGTGCCTGTGTCGAATGGAAATGGACATCCTCACGACTTGGGAGGTGTTGACGACGGGATTTTCGCTTCTGATGGGCCTGTGCTTCCGCCTCCGGATCTGATGCGCGAAGAAGGCTCCGCTCTCCGAGAATGGCGTCGGTGAGTGCGTTGCTCTATATGTTCAGTTACCTGACTTGATCAGACTTCGTCCTGAATTGAATTTGCGTTGAACCGATTGAATTTGCGTTGAATTATGTCTTCTAAATGCTGGCTTAGATCCGGTTGATTCGCAGTTCATAATCATAGTGTCTGATTTGATCTATATCCGAAGTATCAACTTAATGTAGCTTGTTTTCTTTGTTAACAGCGATTAAAAAGGCACATGGCACATTGAGAAATTATACAATGGGAAAATATCCAACTTAAACATAAGTATGGGTAATATTTACTCCATTTTGTAAAACCAAACTATGATGTTAAAATATCAGCTACTCAGTATGATAAGTTATTAATTGAAAATAAATAAAGCAATTTTGTTATCTTGTCCATTGTATAGATATCTCTAACAGGGCTATTACATACTTCTTTGAGCTTTGTTGTTAACTTGTTATAGGCAAACTGGCATGAAGTGGGATGGTTTATCTGAATTTGGTATGGGCTATATATATCTTATAGCTTTGTTTCTTGGTAAAAATCTAGATTTATTTAATTTCATAAGCCTCTTATATTTTACACTGTTATAGAATCCTGCATAGCTGATTTTTATTGCCTAGATTTCTCTACTAATGCAATTACTAACTTCTTTCTTTTAAGCTTTAGTAGATCCCAAATTATATAAATCTAGTAAATAAAGTATTTTCCAGGATTAGTGTAACAGTCAGCTTCTGCACTCAAATGTCAAGCATAGCATCATCACTTTGATAGATCTGAAATCTCTGTGATGATATAAGATATCAGCTTGTTCTTGGAGCCTCTACCAAGGAGCAGGCTCCTCTCATGTTTAACATTTTTGACCTTGACATATTGTTTTGCCCAAGTTTGTAGGTCTACTTCAGCATCATCTTCTTTTTATCTAGTCAAGTGGCTATATTAATGTTTAGGAAGGATTGCGTGAAATGTTAGCGGGTGCTTTGAGACTCCAACGAGAACAAAGAGAGCCTATTCCCATCATATCTAAACACCTTTTGACCCTCACATATTATTGTGCCCAAGTTTTAGGCCATATTTAGTGTTTCAGAAGGATTTGTCAGGATTGTGTTATTTTGTAGCTTATATGATATCTTGCTGGGACGTATTGCTCCAAGATTTTAACGGCGCTTTATATACCACATCTTGTCATTAGGACTTTGTTGTTGCCAGTTTTGGGCTCACTTGTTTTTGTATTTTATTTTTATATTCGAAATCTTGTACTGGGTAACTTATGCATTTACTACCTATGTGGCAATGCAGTCAGAATACCATTAGACTTGAGGAAAAAGAGAAGCTTGAGAAGGAATTGCGGAATCAGATTCTCGAAGAAGCCGAAGAGTTCAAACGTGCATCTTATGAAAAGAGAAAACTAAACATTGAGACAAACAAAACCCAGAATAAGGAAAAAGAGAATGTACATACTAATATTCATTTCATGCTCTTTATATTGTCGTAGTTTGTGTTTCTACATGCACTTCATCATCAACATCCAATAAATATTTTCTCTTAAAACCAGGTCTTCTTGTCTAGCCAAGAAAAGTTCCACAAAGAAGCAGACAAACAATACTGGAAGGCAATTGCAGAGCTCATTCCTTACGAGGTCCCAAACATTGAGAAGAGGAGAGGAAAGAAGGAACAAGACAAGAAACCATCAATCACAGTCGTTCAAGGTCCTAAACCCGGAAAACCAACTGATCTTTCAAGGATGAGGCACGTCCTAGTGAAGCTAAAGCACTCGCCTCCTCCTCACATGATCCCACCTCCTCCCGCCCCAGTCAAGGACGAGAAAGAAGCAAAGGAAAAGAAGAAAGATGCAAAAACCGGGAAAGACTGTGATCAGGGTGCAGAATCAGCAGCCAAAACTGCTACCTCCAATGTTTCTCCAGCCAAACCCGAAGAAGATGCAGGTGAACAGCTTGTTGTTGAAACAGATGTGGTAACAGAAGCTTAATCTAAACGTGACTTGTTTCCTGGCAATTTTTTTGTGTTGAATACCAAGTGGAATTGGAGCTTTTGTATGACTTGTATTCTTTTCAACACACAAAATTTAATGTTTTGAGGAAAGAAACTACCACATTTTCCTCCCTGTTGTATTGTATTGTATTTTATTTTTATTGGACCAGAGCATTGACCACAGCTTTGATGTTCTTGCATAATGTTTTGTTTAGGCCGTAACTCGTCCAGAAAATTTAATGTTTTGAGATTATGTAATACGATTATTATGGGTTATTAGAAAATTTAATGTTTTTCGTTTAATGTATGATACCTATGAATATTTTTGTGTGTAAATGGTAAAATTAAACACTAGAAATAATTGTGTAAATGGTAAAATTAAACACTAGAGATAACTATAGATAGTTGGATTGATACTTTTCGCTCCCAACCAAGATAGTCCGGGAAGATTCATCTAATAAAACACGAGATTTGTCCCGTTCCTATCCGTATAATCAGGACGGGATATGAGATAACCTCAATTTCGTTACAGGATTCCGAATAATCAGGACGGGATATGAGATAACCTCAATTTCGTTACATCTCATCTGGTGTCCACCCTTAAAATTACTATAATTTTCATTGTGTTGCAATCCGAAGAATCAAATTAAAAAAAAGGTGCGACTTTCGTTTCATTTGATAATATTTGTGGAACGTTTTTATTAGTTTAAGTGTTAGGCTATCGTGAAGTAAGAGAATCAACTTCAAGGTGAATTAATCAAATACTAAGATAATACATCAGAAATAAAATTATGCTAAAAAAAAGAAGATATTCTTCATGGTAAATGACAACCACCATATGATATATATTAGACGATAAAAATTAGAAAATCTTAACGATAAGAAGTTATCGTCGAGTCTTGGCTATTTGGATCCACCCCGAGGTCTTAATGTTCAAGAACATAGCGTCGCAGAATTTGGCTCGGGCCAAAAGTATATGGGCCATCATGGGCCTGGCCCACTAGTTATTGGGCCGTCTCCACTACATATTTTGCTCTTGGCCATTGCTCCGGACTGTTTGTACTTTTTGACTTTTGAGGTAGGGGGGAAATTGTAAGGATAAGTGAGAAGTGATGGTAGCAACCTTCGTATGTTTAAAAAACAAAAAATAGGTTCGAACTAATAGACGGCGTGTCGTCTAGTAAATTGAAAGATCGAAAAAGATCGACATACGAATTAACTAGCATGAAGGGTCACAAATGAAGTAAAGAAGAAATACTCAAAAATAACCAAAAAAAAAAAAAGAGATTGGCAGTTTGAAGCTTTGTATGTTTTTGTATGAGCTTGGGTCTTCTATTGATACTTGCACTTTTTTATTACAAAAACGACCCTATTATTTGATTTTTTTAGGTTTTTCATCCGGTTTGAACGGTCAAAGCTGTTCTATAGCTGGAGCAGGTTGCGGCCCATTCAAAGACGCACTCAATATCAATTTTTCCATGCATACTGAATTATCAAGCCAACTATTAAAGGAGTTGTGCCACTTTATCACTATACCAACGATTAAAGGAGTTGTGTCATTTTATCACTAGACCAACTGAGCATCAGTAAACGGTACCCTCTCGGCTCTCACTCAACTTCACACAAGCCAAAAACTCGGTGTCGATAATGGCAAACCCTTCCGAATTTCGATCACACAAACTCTCTTTTGTAAGGTAAGCATACTTGAATTGCAATCTTCATTGTTTTTTAGTTATAAATGGTACGACAATGATTGAGAATCGGTCAAGACGGGTCGAGTCAGTCCGACCCGCAGTTTCAAACATAATGTTTTGTTTAGGCTCTAACTCGTCCAGAACCCGGATTTGTAAGGTCTAGTTACAATGCACTAGAGTATGCAATTTTGGACCAAAGCTTCACTTTTATTAGATTAGGGAAATAAGACTGTACATAAGAAAAGATTTCCTTCTCTACCAACAAACATAGGAAGCAATGAAAAACTGAGACAATAAGAGGATCAGCGGAAGAGATGAGCCCAGTCAGCTTCACTTCCAACTCTAGGGATGCCACTTATCATCTTGGAGGTCACATCCACCTTGAAGTTGGCTCCACACATTGCCCCTTCACTGTCAATTCTTGGCATTGCTTTCACCTTCTTCTTTGGATGCTCAAAGCTTCCTAACCCTTCTTCACTATGGAACATACACCCTGCCATCCACACACAACACTCAATACACGGAACAAAAATCGACAAACGGACCAACCATCCCAACAACAAATTAAGTCAAACTGAGCCTGCGCGAGAAAATAACTTCCCACGTCTAAAGTGGGAAGATTCTGAGCATAGTGCACACAACCGTGTTCTACAGTCCGTCTGTGTCGGACTTTAACACAAAAGACTCGTTTGGTATCAAAATATTATACCACAAGATTTCGAGCATAGTATGCACACGACCGTGCTCCATGCAGGCCGTCTGTGTCGGACTTTAACACACGACCGTGCTCTCTCCAAGTCCGTCTGTGTCGAACTTTGTGTTAAAGGACTCGTTTGGTATCAATATTATACCACAAGAATCCGAGCAAGGTAGTGCTCTATGCAGTCAGTCTGTGTCGGACTTTAACACAAAGGACTCATTTGGTATCAATATTATACCACAAGATTCCGAGCATAGTATGCCCACGACCGTGCTCTGTGTCGGACTTTAGCACAAAAGACTCGGTTGGTATCAATATTATACCATATCATGGATATCAAACGAGCCCTAAGCAACAATGATCAAAGAAAAGACATCTTACCAGCTGGAAATGGTGCAAATGACTTAGCACAGCTAGCTTTCATGACAGCCAAGTCATCACAGATAACTACAGACCCATCAGCAGCAATGCCCCAGTAGAGTTTCACACCTTCATCAGCATCCTAATTGAACACCAAGTGAGCAACAATGTCAAGAAACCAACAAATTTTGATTCTGCCAAAAATATCTTTTTTTTAACAAAATCAAAGCTTACAAGAGCAGTAAAAACAGTGCCATCATTCTTGTCAAAGATCACAAATCCAAAGCTTCCTTCAAGATCCCTAAGAACCTGGTGAACCGGGTAAGGACCGCGGTCTCTGAGGGTTTTGTATGCATGGATCACAACCATGGCTTCATTTATGTTCTTGGACAGACCATATTGTTTGATAAGGGTACTTAAGTTGTTCAGACTCCCCACAAAGATGCAATATATGTTGTCTATGGAACAGAACATCCTGCAAATAAGTTACCCATAAATGATTCAGTCAATTTGATAAACAATTGCAAGAAATTGACAGATTCAAAAGAAAAATTGAAAAGCATACCTCTGTGACAGAAGGGAGGTTTGAGCTGGGAAATAAGAAAGGAAAGCAGAATTCCCAAATCCAATTGAAAGAGAGATATTTGACGGCTGAGAAGCCTGGAAATTCTTCACAATTTCTTCAGGAGTAGAAACCCTAATTTTAGCAGAAGAAAGAGGGCTATTGAGCTCCTTTGGTGGATTCACCACACCCTTGTTGAAAATGGCCAACATAATTTCGATTCAGAGATTGATCAAACTGAAATCAGGAGATGATACAACGGAGAATTCGAATTGAGTGATTTGGGTAGATGGTGTGGATGGGATTTATAGGCTAGGATTTGGTATAATTATGACTCATCTATCATCACTGTAGCAGAATCTGTTGAGGAAAAATATAGATTTATTTTGTCCAGACTCCAAATTGATGTAAATCCATTTACACGTAAGTTATAGTCATTGCTTGATGTGTCTGACAGGAGAACGATGCTTATCCACAAAGAACAGTAGAATACGGCAGTGACAACGATCCGAGTCAGCAGCCGTTTAGATCCGTGCCAAAACAATATTTAAATCTGTGGGCGAACTGAACCGGGCCAGAAAGCCTGGACCGGTTCATCTAGCTCTAAACCAATTCAGTTTCTAATGGGATTGTCATTCAATGTATTTGGTTTTAATTTTTTGGGCACTTTTTCTTTTCGAATGATTGACGGAGAATGGAGAATCATGTCTATTCAAAATTTCGGTTTAAACGGAAAATTAACGATCTTGATTGGATATAACTCAAATTTACAACAATAACGAACGTCTTGAATTATATTTTTTAATATCGTAACGGTTAACTATATTTCACTTCAAGATATTTTCAAATTTGACATATTGATAAACGTATAAATAAATTAATGGAACTGGTTCGTTTCCTTTTCGAATGATTGACGGAGAATCAAGTCTATTCAAAATTTCGGTTTAAACGGAAAATTAACGGTCTTGATTGGGTATACACTTTACAAAAATAACGAACGTCTTGAATTATAGCTTTTAATATTGTAACGGTTAACTATATTCCACTTCAAGATATTTCCAAGTTTGACCTATTGATAAACGTATAAAAAATTCATTGTCACGGTTTATTTTCTGACATTTTTGTTTACAGCCTTTGGTAAGATGTTTTGTCACGTTTATCTAAAATCACAAGGGTAATTTATGTTATAAAGTTGATCAATTAAGGGTCCGTTTAGATGAGCAATTTTACAAGATTATAAAATTTATGTGTTTGAGAATTCACGCTTATTAAACATTATGTTAATTTATGAAAGTTTAAAAATTTTATTTCGTTTCATAAGCAATGTGAAACAAGTTTATAAATATTATAAAAGCTTATATAATACAAACATAACTCTATAAAATTTATTCTTTTCTAATAATTTTAGAGGGGTACAACAACAAACTTCGTTTTTAAGGCACTCCAAGAATGTTGAAATTGTCCTTGAGAGAGATCGAGATGATCTCGATTATTTCCGACTCCAAACTGGACCTCCGGTTTTTTTACGAAGTTCAGATTAAACATGTTTTCAGAGAAGTAAACTGTGTTGCAAACCGACTAACCCATTTGGAAATTTAAACACCCAACACCAAATTTTCTGATGATATTAAACTTTGTATTCTCATCCGTAAGAATGCTTTAGGATGAACTAACTCTAAAAAATAGTCCAACCTAACCGCTTTCCATTATTAAAAAAAAAAAAATTATCCAACCAACTATTCAAACTAGTGGTTTTCAAAAGTTATCAAAAGACAACCTCGTGGCATCTTATCTCTTTGGCACTTTAACCGAGTAAGACCAATCAAGTGTAGATCACGCCCGAGTCACGTGGCTTGAGCTCTTCTTTCAACTGCCCCCACGTTCAATAAAATGTTTTTTTAATCGAATTACAAATGGTCATTCGTTCTTTCACAAACTGTTTTTTTTTTTTTTTTCTTGATTCACTTTTTACCCAAAATCCAAATTCGATTCTCTTTTGGTGGTGGTTCATGAGGTATTACAGGTGGTCATTGCTAGTGAATAGAAAACATGAACTTCATTCATGAGTTTGGACACCTTGGTGGCAACTGAGCCACAATGTGCGAAAAGCCGGGAAGTATCTCGAGCTCAATCCGGGTTTGGCTTGAGCTAGTAGCATGAGCAAAATTTTAAGCTTGGTAGGCTCAGTTCAAACTCGATTAGGTCATATTATAAACGAGCTGAACATAAACATATCAAAGTTCGGCTTAAATAACAACCTAATGAACAGCGAGGAAGGTTGTTAACAAAGTTCACGAAACTGGTTCGTTTCCAGATGGTTCACATTTCCACATACAAACCACCAAACACTATATCATCCTCCTAAACCGATTCCCGATTCAAAATCTCTATTTGCATTGCTGTTCCAACTAAAACTATCAATATAAGTACTTGAACGAGGAAAAGAGCCAATCACAAGGCCAAAAAGAATGACAATCCAATGCATACCACATACCGCAACGCAACACAAAGATGAAAACAGCCTAACGTAAGCCTCTTCTGATTTACATGTTTGATAGTATGTGGGGATAGGAACACAGAACTTGATTTTTGCTTTGAAGCAAAACAACCCTCGGGTCTTAGGCATCAATTTTAACGTTCAAGACGCGGCCTCAAGTCCAAGATCCCTATACACCCCCAAGCATATAAGCAAGAAACATACCTAGAAGCCTAGTACACGAACATTTTCATCAGCTGTAATCAGCACCGTAGAATTTGTCTTCTGGGTAATAAGAAGCACTCACTGTGTTGCCACCGAACTTCCTTCCTCCCAATTTATTCTTCGCGTTTGTGCAGCCAACTGTGTCTGCATACTCCAAGAACACCTACAAGAATGAACAGTACTTTTAGGTGAAATTTCGTATGAGATGGGTTACTTCATCGTTCAGTCTTGAATGGACCAGGCAATTCAGAACGTCCCCTATGCAGCATATGATTAATATACTTCTAAGGTTTTGACATGCTGTATGAATCATATCATAAGCTTCCAAGTACCTTTTGTTTTCTAAATGATGTGATGTTCAATAAGACAGTTGCATTAGTTCAGTTATCATATACACCCTATAGAAATTATCCAAATGGACATAATGCAACTGTTCTGTAGGATTGCTTCACATCGTTTAAAATTTGGAATCTATAGCAAATGACAACCCAACTTTTTAACCTCTATGAATTACACATAAACGTGAGTATGGTAGCAAATTGTACCTATGTAATTATTTTAATAATTGCATCTTATATTTATCCTTATATACTTCTTTTGCAATAAGTTTATTATGATAATAGCTATTGCAACACTCAAGGTGCAGACAATCTAAATCAAGGCATTTTGATAATATCCTCGGATCAAGGTATATATACCTTTCCAACACCTGATTTATGCTCCCCATTCATATCTGGACGAGGAATAATGACATTTACCAACGAGCCTGCAGTAAACAAAGGCAACCGTCAAAGCAATAACAGGTTAACTATCAACAGCAACTCCATATGACTTCAGAAGTGTGAGAATGACACATTGCTTCAGGAGCATGTAGAACATTTCACTGACAACAGAAATTCTGAAGAAGATCACTGCACTACTTTGCCAAAAACCCTATAAGCCTCCTTTACTTCACAAGCAAAATCTCAGGAAGTACACTAGGACTTGGGAGTGAGTCTAAAGTATGTCTTTGGTTCAGTTTTTATTGAATAAAATGCAGAAAAATCTTCCTGGATATTAACTTTCCTAAGAATTGAGCCTACCAAAACAGTTCCTCCCGGACTTGTATAAACCTTGAAGGTTGATAAGAGTTTCTACTTGTGTTTTGGCTGCAAAATAGCCTATATATCCACCCTCGTCCCCGTTTGTAATAAAACTCTACTGAAAGCTTTAAATGAAATCAGACAAAACACAGTCTAATTTATGGAAAATAAATATAAACTGAACACCTTTTTCAATTTTCCACAATTTCTAATTCCTAGAAGCATACTTACTGAGTAAAATCTACCCAGGCTCAAGTCTTTGGAGCTTTCTGTGTACAAGATCATATGCGTATATGTGCAGAAAGTAGCATACAAGCAAGGGTTAAATACTCACCGAACTTTTCACATTCTTCCTTCATATCTTCCAAGATCTCCTCATACTCGTTGTCATCTCTCAAAATGTCAGCAGTAACCACCTACAAGGTACACAAACAAATTAAAATTGATTTTTTTTTAAAGGAATCGGTATCAGTATATTAAAAATCCATTTCCTTCAAGGTTTGTAACAAATACGGATATCACATTAAATATTAGATTCAGATCTCCTTATCATTGCAACTGTAGATGTAACAAATACAAGAGACATACCTCCGTTAGACACAGAACTTTAGTTGGAATTTCTGGAATTCCTGATACTTCAAGGTTATGTGCGCCACCAGATTGCAAAGCCATTTGCTATCAAGGAAAATTTAATCAATGAGATGGAGGGAAATGGTAGCCGCGACTCGAGAAAAGAAGCAGGATTGAAAAGAGTTTTTTTTTCTTTACTTGCATGGCTAAATGCTGTCTTGCTTGTGCTAATATTTGCTCCTGTTCCGACTTAGCTTGCACGTTACTGCAATGATTTTGCAATATGAAAAGGATAAGTTAGTATATTTCTAGTTACAGGCATCTTGTACCGACAAAAGACAGTTTCATAAGGCAATCTAGCAGACTAGCAATGCATTAGGCATTGTGTATGGTCTTCATGACCAGGGGATAAATCTTACTATAGAATAACCTATAAACAAGTATTTGATATTATGATAGCACCATGCATATATCCACAGCTAAGAGTAACTTCATTGGTTCAACGACTAAGGGTGATAGAACCCAACTACAGATTATAACAAGTTTAGTGATAAGGTTTATTTTTAGGATCAAGTGTTCTATTTTGAATTAGGAGTTGGTTACTTATTTTCCGTTAAATAGAGAGGATGAGCAGCATTTGTAGGGGATTGAATATTGAATTGATTTACAGATTGCGAGGATTCCTCAAATTGGCTAAACTGCAAAATTCTTGCATTTAGATTTATATTTTTTAACTTTCATTTTTTGGTTTCTAACAAATAGCCAACTACATGCATATGAAAGTGCAAATAACAGTATTATCAATCCATCCAAATAAAAACACAGACATGGAAAAATAACTGCTTCAAATGTTTTGGGTGCAACATTACAGAAATTGAAAAAAAGAAAAACTTAAGGAGCTACCATAAAAAAAATTATGCAAGATTTTCTCAAACGAGCACAGCCAACTTTGTGGTATGAGCAGAAAAGCTTTCATATTATAACGGCTCAAAGACAAGCAAGGTATAGGAAACATTTAAAACGTCACAATAAACCACCCTTTTTAATATCATGCAAAGAATAGAATAATAGACAAGTAATGAAGAGAACATTCCTAACTTCAGTCATCGATATAAAACCTACCTTACAGTTGCCCTGCGTACAGTAAGAGTCTTATCGCCCATTTTCAATCCATTAAGTGCTTGACAAGCAATGTCTGTCACGCCTGGATCCTGAAACCCGATATCATTATCAGAAACAGACCTTTGTTTCTTTGTTTTTGACTGGGCTATTTTGATGACGAATACTCACAAAGAGAAGGTATCAACCCCGGTACGTATCTAGGCATTAAATAAACAGGTGAAAGTTCCAAAACTACAATAGAGTTGGAGTGTGCAAGCTAGAGAAATAATACTTTCAGTGAGATTCTTTCAAATGTGGAAATCTAGAGTCTAGACAAGTTCAAGAGATAACCCAATAAAAACTAAACCAACTAATATAGACTAAAAAGGCTGTTAGCAGTAAAAGATGATAGATCCAGGAACCAAACTCTGAGTAACTCCATGAACCAATAAAAGAATTGAAGAAAACATGAGTAAGAGCGACAAATATAGATTAAACCATGAAAGTAAATCCCCTAAATGTGTAAAAAATTTCACCTGATAATTGCAGAAACCATAACCCTTTGAATTGCCTGTATCTCTGTCTTTGACAAGGTCAAATCCTTTCAGGGGTCTGAAATACAAAATTAGGCCATGAGAAAGCATCACATAAAAAACATATCATACAAAGGCAGATCAAACAGAAAAGAAGAAATCACATAGAACATGATAATAAACATCAAAGCATCCTTAGAATTTGAAAGGAATAGTGAGGGAACATAATATCACAATGCGTAGGTACTTTTCATAAGGATATCCATGAATCAGGCATACCCAAATGACTCAAGCAATTGCTTAATCTGAACTTCAGTGAAACTGTAGGGTATCCCGCCAACAAAAATCCGATCTGGTACATCTGTTTCAGAAGAAATTGCCCTGATAGAAAGCAATGAAATCAACACCAGAAATGGATAAAGTTAGCAATTGTATGATTAAGCATGTTTTAGAAGGACAGTTACATAACAAAGTAAACAACTTATCTACGACGCTTTTCAATAATAAAACAAAACAAGTTGAGCACATGGTTTCCTGGTCTAATTGAAGTTCTCAAAGTTTGAAAAAAGTCCTTCGGTATCTCAACAAAGTAGTGTGAGTAATTTTTTTTTCTCATTCGGTACTTACTGTACTACATCAAAGGGTGCTAGTTCTTAGGAATATGTAACCTTTATGCTGGAGCTTTACTGGCAGTTGGAGAATGCAACCATTTGGTCAGTATAGAACCGCATATAACTTAGAGATACCTATATATTCTCAGAACGGTTCTTATCTCAAAAGTGCAACTTAACAAATTTGATAATTTGAAAACAGCCACTTACCCTGGCATGATTCCTATTGCTGTCAAGTTGAGGTGAGGACTGGGTTGGCTTGGGCCAAGTGTTGCAGCTAATGCAGGATTATAGTCTGCTGGTCTCCTCACCCTCACAGGAACACCCTGAGTGCCAACAGTTCAACATCTCATTTTCTTTCAGAAATAACGTGTTAAAAAGCATTTGGATTTGTTACTTAGAAACAATTACGTAGCATATGGTTTACCTTTCATGAGTAGTTATAGAGCTGACAAGATGCATCTAAAGCGGAATTCATTGAATAACACATATAAGCTAATGATGCACAAAAAAACTCCTTTGATTTGTGAATAACTTACTTTGAGATCTGCACCTAAACTGTGCATTATAGTTCAAGTCTAAGATGTATGTGTTTTGCAGGGTTATTTCAGTTTGATCCCACAGAGAAATCTAATTTGTAAAAACAACAATGCAGATGCAAACTTATATCTGTTGCATCTGCTTGGATAAATGAATGAGTCCGTGTGAAAAATAGAATTTCACATCCTACATGCAAAGTATACATAAGAGGCCTGAACACTCCCGCCACCTTGTTTAATTGCATTTGTATGGCAGAGTCAGGAAACTATCACGTGTTGTTCGCTATAATTCCAAGCCTGGTGTACTTTGCACACAATGAATTCAAATATTATTAATTATGATAGTAAACAATTTACATGATATCAGTAAAAGATTAATAGAACAGCATGAAGAAATCCTGATTTTATATTACCCTTCAAAACTCTAATCTTACACTTCTAACATGTCAAAGAAAGAGAAAACAAGATACAGAAACATGCCTCAAAAGTAATCCCATCTAATGCCATTGCATTGCTTGCTTCTTCTACAGATCTCATCTCCAGAAATGCAAATTTCTTTTCATGGTTAATGTAAACATTGATGACTGCATCGCCTGTGAAAACACTTTGCTCCATAAATTTACTAACAAAGGGATGAAGACAAAATTAACCGCAAATACTAATTGTCACTTGACTAACAATTTCATCAAATACAAACAACTGGAACACATTCAAGCAACAAAAAGTACCTGGACCAGCAGAATTTCCGCCAATTAAAGCCATAATTTGACTGAAAAAGATTGCGATTGTCTGCCAAGCAGAATGAAAGAAATTCTCTTAAAATTATAAAAAGCATAGGGTTATGAATAAGTTGCAGTCATCAATTAGATTTAACTTCAATAATGCTGATAGAAAAAGAAGGTGAATAACCAAGCAAACACATGGCCAAATAATCTCAAATATTCTTGAAGAACTGGGTGAAGCAAGTAATCATGTAATATGACTGGTTTTTTATGGAACATCAAGTTCTGAGTTGATGAATGAAAAACTGCAGGCTGGAGTGCTCTTAGCTATTCAGCATATAATTAATTTTCAGAGCAGTCAGATGTAGAGAAAATTGCAAGGGCAATAAAGAGAGATCAGAGAAGAGTTCAGGGAGTTTTGGGGGAGGGGGAGACCTGCTCATTAGCTGTAGGAGGGAGCCCCCCGACATATACTCGTCGTGCATGCCTTGTAGCCTACAAAATGAAATATCATACACCTGAACGAAACAATTAACATCGCGATACGGTCTATCAGCGTGCTTGAAAACAAAAACAAACAAGGTTCATATTATCATAACCTGAACAGGATATAGCAATACAAGTTTTGTCTAAACAAATTAGAAAAGAGACAAGATTACCAAAAATTAAAAGAATGCGCACCTGCCCTATTGCCATAGGAAACATGTTTTGGATTCCTGCGGGCATCACCTGAGTTGCACCTACTAATTGATTTGCAGAACTGGATTAATAGGAAGTAATATATTTGACCAAATATCAATGAGTTTATGATGTTCATGTTGCCAAATTGTACTTTAAATGTCGTGCACTGAACAAGCAACATTAAATCATACTTTGTCTTGACATTAAATGCAAAAAAAACCTATATCGTACCTAAAGCAAGATAGTAAATAAGAAATAAAGTCCACCATGAGATACGTGGGTGTATGTGAAACATTGGTAAGTCTACCAAATGACACATTGGGTGGTCGAAGGCACGTAAGATCCGTCTAAGCTTGAACTGTCTCCCGTTGAAAACAATAGCTACATCGCCATGCCCATGGGAAGCAGAGTAGGAAAAGTTTCCCAACATCGCCTTCTTATACGATGAAAAGCACAAAGCAAACACAAGGAACCACACACAACAGCCAACAACAGAACAATTATCCTCAGTTCCACGTCAAATATAAGATATAAACACAGCAGCAGAAATTTAACGAGAGATAAACTTTATCAATTGCATTGCAAAGTAGATAAGCAACAAGAAAATTTAATCAACATGTTACTAGAGGCAATTAAGTTGAGATGATGGAAATATATCCGTACATGGGACAGGAGCAGAGCCAAGCATAGAAGCTGTAGGCGCCATGTCAAAACCACTTTCTCGTTTGCTGCAAGCAAACAAAATACCCATTCAAAAAATAGAAGAGAACATTTAATCTAAATACATTTTAGTTATTACATTAGAATACAAACAATTATTCAAAAAAACAAGGACGAAAAAGAAGACGCTGAGATATCCTCTTAATTATAACAAAGATAAACAACAAAGCTTAAACGAAATACTGACTTTAACATCACCAAAGATGATGGATGAATGTACAAACATTCAGAAACACACAATCCAGTCTGGGTTTAGGTCAGTACTCAGTACAAGAGCAAACAATTGCTAAACTTGTCTCAGGGAAGTTTAAAGGTTAACATAAACTCTTATAATAGAGTGATTACTGCACACACAATTCAAACCATACAAGGAATGCCGTTAAATTGCTGTAGCCAACAGCACAAGAAAACAGTTATACTGATTGAGTATAGCATCTAAGTAGGATCAACACAGACTACATTTTTGCAACAATGCAACTACACAGATAGCAAACACATACCAGATGTTGAACTTCATTTACTCATTGCCAAATACTAATAGCATCACAATGGCACATTGGTCTGTGCAAAATTATAATAATAGCATGACTGCTATTAAATATTCATCACCTTTTAGAACGAGAGGGTGATCTTGATCTTTTTCTGTATCTTTCTCTTGAGGGAGAACGAGATCTACCTGTATGCCTCTTTTCCCTGTCACGATTACAGTAAAGATCCAACTTTGTTATTACATGGTTAGAAAATGAGAAAAAAAATGAATTCAAATATACAAGAGGTAGATATCAAACAGCAAAAGATTTTCTAATAAACAGAAGCTATAGCAAACAAGCAAGTCAGATGTTGAACTTCAATCATTTAATGCCAAATACTCAAGGTAAAAGCTTACTGGATGGCAAGTGGCAACTAGTGCATGCACCATGCTAAATAGTTGTGGATACTGAACTTCCACTAACAGTGTCGTAACATATAATTTAGAATAAGAAGGTTTTCAAACAAGTCAACCAAATATCAAACGAGGACTTTAAGTGTTATTTATGACATTAATTTTGGAGGCGGGAAAAACTCAGAAAAGCATCTATTGCTAGTACACCACAGATATTTAATAATATAAAAACAATCAGGCTGAATTTTCAAAGGTAGTGTGCTCAATTTGTGGAAATCCAAAGCAGTTCAAAGCTTGTACAAGTATTGGCAAGCATTGGACAATGACAAGAACTAATATCCCACTTTAGGAGTTTTTTTATCATTATTCCTTGATTAACTTGCACACTTCAAAAGTAAGTTCAAGTGCTTCCAAAGAGGAGGCAAACAGGCAAAGATATAACATCTGCAAAAGAATATCATAAACAAAAGAAAAATAATGACAGAAATTAATCAGTGTGTTAAGTGTTAGCTAACAGTGCCTACCTCTCGTAGTCATGGCTGTGATATTGATCATCATGTCTACCTCTTCTTCTATCGTGCCTTCCACTTCTAGCCTCATCTACCACATGATGATGGCTTCTTTTTCGATCCTTCTCTCTTTCTCTGTATTTCTCTTCCTCTCTAGACTTGGGCATTCCCTGTTCAAAACAAAGAGACTTATGCAGAGCGATAGTAACTAGTGTGAGTGATCAAACCCTCCATTTTACAAACATAAGCTAAAGGTAGAACCCAGTAAAAACTGATGACAGGTGAAACTGACCAAATGAAAAACGGAGGTTTTCCGCAATTTAAACAAAAGGAGTTTGGTAAAGGCTCTTACAATATACTGCTTTTAACAGTAGCCGTGTCACAAATTCATAAAATTGAGTTATACAGTTCTACTTCCCAGGTATTGTGGTAACAATGCCAGAACCGGTGTAAAGTAAATAAATGTGTGTGCATTTGATGCTAAAAATGTTTTCAACAAATACAAAACGGCTCCTCAGATTTCTAATAATCATCAAAAAGACTAGTGTTAAACACATTTAGCACGATCATGTTTTCTATACTTTTAAAAGATTGTAAGAATATCTTAGCTAGATCTTTGTATCCACGAATGCTTGCAAATAGATGGCAACTTTGCATTAATTTTGTTTTTTCATCGAAACTCTGATTTATATAAGTATTGTGTTTTCTCTAATCACCAGCAAGGAAGCTACAATTTTAATTATAACTTTTTCTTTTAACCACATGAGCACGTCACAAGCCTCACTGATCTCTCTCTATCCACTGAAACCTTAATCACATCTGATACTAGCCTACAATTCCGATTCTAACTTTCTGTAACTTAAGATTCCTAGATCAATGTTAATTACAGCTCAAATTAACCACAATTAGTCCTTGGAAAGGGAAAAAAAAACAGACGGAGTGGGAAATGGAACCTTGTGACGTGAGATTCGATCTTCTTTGTAGCCACTACGGGATGACGATTTGAGATCATGACCATCGTATTGATCGTCAGACTCGCCCATTAATCTGCCAAAAACCCTAACCCTAATTTGCACGATCACGAAAATTTTCGAAGCTTTGTGTTTGCAGACTGCTTGAATTTGATTTTTGTTTCTCGTTTCTTTCGTTCTCTTCAGGCTTTTCAGCCTTCTCTCTCTATCCAGTTTTTGTGATGACGTGTATACTCAGTGGAAGCTGTGGACTTCTGGCCCAATATTTTGGGCCTAGTGGGCTGGGTTTGGTAATGTGGGCCGAACCCAATTGATTTCCTAAGCCCAATAAATTTGATAAAAAATTTTGAACGAAGTATTTAGGGCTCGTTTGGTAAGATTCCCATGGAATTAGAAATTGAAATCGGAATCGGAATAAGTCGTATCAATACCTCGTATTTTGGTAATACTTAGAATCGGAATGAGAATGATTTCATAAAATGGCTCATTCAAACTCTAGAGAATGACTTGATTCCATGAACAGGCTTACTATTCGGGCGGACTCGCGCCTTCATAGAGGCGGAGTCCATCTGCGCCATGAAGGACGCGGAGGCGGAGTGCGCCTCCGCGCTAGTCCGCGCGCATGCGGACTGAGCATGCGCGAGGACTGGCTCGGAGGCGCACTCCGCCTCTGTGTCCTTCTGCCCGTTATATTTTTAAATAAAACGACCGTTGGATTATAGCCGTTGTAGATTTTTCGAGCCTATATACTAACAGAAATAAATGTGGGTATCATCCATTCCAATATGAACTCATTTCAAAGTTAAAACTACATTTACATATTTTCATTATATATATATAGATAGATAGATAGATTATTGTTCAAGTGAGAAGAAAGCTCTTATATAGGAATTAGGAGGGTTGTATACCATAGGATGAATTTTAAAATTTAGGGCTCCCACACGCATAATTAGTTTTATTTTTTTTTTCTATATTTTTTATTTTATAATTGAATTTTTATTAAAATATATTAAGAAAGGGTATAAGGAGAAAACAAATAAAAATGAGGGTCCAAAAGAAAACTTTAAAACTTATGGATACCAAAAGAAAAAACTTAAGGAACCAAGAGGAAAAATCCTAAAATTTACTTATCAACTTCATGACACGGTATCTCTAATTCTATCTTTTTTTTATTGTTTAACGTTTTCGACCTGCTTTTTTTCTTTGTCGGATGCATGTTATTTTAAAATCTCGTCGATCCATATATTTTTGTTGGATTCTCTTTTTTCCTTTTTATTCATTGGTTTCGACGTCCCATTTGACGTTTTGGATAAAATGGTATACAAATATCAAAGATAATATGTTTTCATATCTTTAGTTGAAGGATTATGATCTAGTATATAAGGTTAGTGGATTATTGTAATCCAATAGACTTTAGCACAGTATCAGAACGGTTAACCTCTAATCGGTCCGTTAAAATTATGAGTCTAGTATATGTATTTAGTAAAATACTTATCTTAACACCAATTGATTTTAGGATAAACTCTACTGTACTTATAGTTTGAGTTCGACAAACATGTATACTCGTGTACACTCGGTCCCTTCCCGGCCAAATAAACTTTAACAACAAACAAAACTCGATGTCCGAAATTCAGACTTGGTTCAAAGCCGATTCAATAAAACAAATAAAAAATGACTAATATCAGAATCCAGTAGACCTGTACAAAAGCGGGCTCGGGCCGGGTTCGGGTCAGGCCATACCTAAAAAATCTACCCGTAAGGTGCGGGCCGGCCTGGCCCGGCCCGGCTTGTTCGGGCCACAAACGCTGCCCATGTCCACCCATGTAAAAAGCGGTTGGGCTGCCGGGCTGACCCGGATGGCCAATATTTACTTGATTGTTCTTTTTTTCTCCGAAATTTATCGTTCAAAACAAGTAATATAATGTATTTAACACACACTTTCAATCCCATAATTTCTATCCGTACCCGTCCCACCAAAATACGGGTCGGGCCGGGTCAGACCCGAACGGACCAAACTAGCTACCCATACCCATATTTTTTCCCGCACGGGCTGGACGGACCGACCCGGATTTGTACATGTCTAGTATCCAGGTTTGTTCAGATAGCAATACATAAATAAGTCGGAATGGCGTAATTTTATGATTTTTGAGTGCCTCTAAAGTATTTCGAAACGTGTCGGCAAAGGCAAGGTAGGTGAAACACTTGGTACAGACAAATTAAGGTTATGTCAGAAATGATACGTGGCAAGTCTGTTGCCACGTTTCGTACTATTCTATCTGCCACCTTGTTCTAGAGTTGAGCCAAGTGAGCAGGCTACAGTACGACGTCGTTTTCGTCTACAATATTCTGGATTTTTTTATGAATATTTTTGGAAATTTGAATTGATATAATGAGTATATATTTATTTTTAGTTAAAACAAGGTTATATATTGTGTATATAAATAAATTGAGGTCAATGAAATAAAGATGGTACCTTGTAGTCATGGTTCCGGTTTATGCCGCCGACCCGACGGTTTTCAAATTGGATCAAAATATCAGTATAGTTTTTTCGGTTTGGATAAACCGGGGTTAACCCGCCTAGTCAAATCGTCAGTTTGGTTAGTTTTTTTTTAAGTTCAAACCGGTGGTTTAACCGCCGGTTTGAAGACCATATTGTCGGTTAACGGCCGGTTTGGTCCAGTTTTCCAAATTATTTTTTTTACAAACCCCCGGTCATCTATTTATATGTGTTCTAATGTCGTCAACCTATATGTGTTCTAATGTCGTCAACCTGATCAACGTCCTATTGTCGTCAACCTATCGAGGTCCAATTGTTATCACCAATCAGCGTATTATTGCCGTCAACAAATCACCGTCCTATTATAACCAAAAAATAACAAAGAAAATATTCATAATTATTTTCATTATATCTCTTCTCTTCAATATTGACTATCAAGACTCATTGCCTCAAATAAATAAAATATATTTAATAAGTCAATTGAGCGTTTGAGAACTAAATATATATCCTCAAGCTTGAAGTTTCTACTATACAAACTTGAACCCGGTGAATTTCACATCAAACCCGAAAATATTAATAGATATATTTATATTTTCTAATATAGTATCATGTTAATTGATAAATTTAAATCAATTAATATATCATCTATTTATATTTATGCTAGTTTATTATTTGTTTTTATCTTGAGTTTTAAGCCTTATGTGTATCTTTGACTTATTTTGTGATAACATGTGATAAATGATGTGCTAAACAACTCATTTCATTAATATTAAATTTTATAATAAGATATTTAAATACAAATAATTTTTTATACAACAAAAAGTAGTAAAATAAGCTAACCTTCTAGAAATAGTTTAGTAATTCAATTTTAAAACATTTTTTTTAGGACAAAATAGCTGCATTTTACGGTATCACAACTCATAGTTCATTAAATTAAACAAATTATTTGTTAGGTGTGAGAACTGCATTTTCCTGCCAAATTATTTAATCTTAAAATCATTTGCTTGATTCTTAGTCCTGTGTTATGCCTCAATTTCCTCCAAACTGCATGGTGCATGTGATTGGCGTTCGTAAAATACGCCATGCACGTAACCTATATAGCCACGTGTTTTTTGGGTGAGAATAGAGCCACGTGTGAGTGTATGTCCTATTATATATTATTCCGTTTACATAAAATTATTATTTATTAAATTTTTAAAAAAATTTATTTATTAGAATTTCATTAATTTTAATATCTTATAGAAAACAAAGGAAAAGAAACTCATTTTCATTGAAAATAAAAGAGCATATAATAAAAAATAATATTAAGTGAACGAAATATTTCGTTTCTTGTGTTTCGGAATTGAAACCAAATGAATCTAAGGGTCCGTTTGATTCCAACTCCGGAAATAGAAACATAATGGAAAGGAATTTAGTC
>BSUD01000312.1:0-14522 GCA_033239045.1 Fagopyrum esculentum
AGTAAATTATCCAGCTCAATCCCCCAAACATGATACTAAAATCAGGAAATTGAGGCGAGAAGAGAGGGAGACAAAGTCAACAGAATCAAGCAAATACAACTAGACAAAACACAGATCAGTCTCATTGTTATTTTAATAAGAAATTAGAAACTACCTGGTGATTTCAGAACATCAGCAACATCAATGGAGGATGGCAAGTTGTTGGCCAACCCTAAGTTATAATGGGTCGAGAGATGAGGTGGGTGATAAGAGTGAGTCAATAGTAGGCCATTAAAGAGTTTATACAGCTGAGCTTAGAATGGAGTTGAATTTTCTAACTAGTTTGTGATTCGATTTGCCATTCTACTTCTAGAGTACGGCATTTTTTTCCTTTCAAATTTTGTTTTTTCTTTTGAGTCGGATGATTTCTTGTTGTTGTTGCTGTGTCGACGTTACAGGTTTACTGTGTTGAATCGTTGACTACCAGCCAAGCCACATAGGTCGTCAATGTTCATCAATGGGTTTGTTTGTGGAAAAAGTTTGTTGGTGACTTTTTTTTTAGTACAATGTCTTATTTTCACATTTGATTTTTGGTAGTTTCACATGTATTTTTAAATTATTACTCTATATTGAGGGTGGAATAAATCCGAAATGAAATAATAATCGGTGAAATATATCGTTTAAATTTTGATATCGTCTTGTCAAGAATATATCGGATTGGATACGGTTTTTGACTAGTTCGTCGGCTTAGCTTGTTTCGTCTCGTCTTAAGCACTAGTCTCCACCTGATTCCATTAGTCTTTCTTTTAAATTTTATTGAACGGGTCGATCCTCTCATGGTTCAGCTTCTCGCTCGCTCCTTTCTTATTCTACTGTTGAGTCACAAAAGCGTCTTTTAATCCGAAATTGATTGAAGCGACGATATTTGGTAGACGATGACTCCGACATGTTACCATCTCTGACATTTAAATACCAAAGGATAAGATCACACATAAATTACCGAATAAGACTTATAGTTTTAAACAAGGATATAAATGCAACGTATTAAAAAGTATTACCTTAAATATAAATTATAAAAAGTTGTGGGTAAAAAAATAGATTTTTTTTTTGATTTGACAACTTATGAGCGACCCAATAAACAAAAATTGAATCTAACATCTCCGATCTATCCACCGCCCTTTATCCTCCAGCTCCACCTTCTTCCCCATCAGACGCATAGAACTCAGAGAGAGAACGGAGATGTCTTCCTTCGATGATTTCAGCAACGAAGAGCTGAGAACCTCCGATCCGCCCTTCGATGATGGCTACACTGGCTATGATCCTTCCAACTTCTCCTATGATGCCGACCACGTTGACGTCTCTTCTGCTGCTGGAGCTCACGATTTTCCTTACGGCTTCAACTCCTCGTCTGTCGGAGTTGGTGATGGAAACCCTAGCTTCTCGCATTCGCCGTTCGAGGATGGCGTGCCTGTGTCGAATGGAAATGGACATCCTCACGACTTGGGAGGTGTTGACGACGGGATTTTCGCTTCTGATGGGCCTGTGCTTCCGCCTCCGGATCTGATGCGCGAAGAAGGCTCCGCTCTCCGAGAATGGCGTCGGTGAGTGCGTTGCTCTATATGTTCAGTTTATAGTGATTGTTTCTCGTGATCTAATCTCTCAATTAGATCCATATTGCTCTTTTAATCTGCCAGTGGTAACGGACTTGCGTTACTTACCTGACTTGATAAGAATTCGTCCTGAATTGAATTTGCGTTGAACTGTTTGAATTTTTTATGAATTATGTCTTCTAACTGCTGGCTTAGATCTGGTTGATGTCGTAGTTCATAATCATAGTGTCTGATTTGATCTATATCCAAAGTATTAACTTAATGTAGCTTGTTTTCTTTGTTAACGGCGATTAAAAAGGCACATGGCACATTGAGAAATTATACAATGGGAAAATATCCAACTTAAAAATAAGTATGGGTAATATTTACGCCATTTTGTAAAACTAAACTATGATCTTAGAATATCAGCTACTCAGTATGATAAGCTATTAATTGAAAATAAATAAAGCAATTTTGTTATCTTGTCCATTGCATAGATATCTCTAACAGGGCAATTACATACTTCTTTGAGCTTTGTTGTTAACTTGTTATAGGCAATCTGGCATGAATTGGGATGGTTTATCTGAATTTGGTATGGGCTATATATATCTTATAGCTTTGTTTCTTGGTAAAAATCTAGATTTATTTAATGTCATAAGCCTCTTATATTTTACACTGTTATAGAATCCTGCATAGCTGATTTTTATTGCCTAGATTTCTCTACTAATGCAATTACTAACTTCTTTCTTTTAAGCTTTAGTAGATCCCAAATTTATATAAATCTAGTAAATAAAGTATTTTCCAGGATTAGTGTAACAGTCAGTTTCTGCACTCAAATGTCAAGCATAGCATCATCACTTTGATAGATCTGAAATCTCTGTGATGATATAAGATATCAGCTTGTTCTTGGAGCCTCTACCAAGGAGCAGGCTCCTCTCATGTTTAACATTTTTGACCTTGACATATTGTTTTGCCCAAGTTTGTAGGTCTACTTCAGCATCATCTCTTTTTATCTAGTCAAGTGGCTATATTAATGTTTAGGAAGGATTGCGTGAAATGTTAGCGGGTGCTTTGAGACTCCAACGAGGAACGAAGAGAGCTTATTCCCATCATATCCAAACACCTTTTGACCCTCACGTATTGTTGTGCCCAAGTTTTAGGCCATATTTAGTGTTTCAGAAGGATTTGTCGGGATTGTGTTATTTTGTAGCTTATATGATATCTTGCTGGGACGTACTGCTCAAAGATTTTAACGGCGCTTTACATACCACATCTTGTCATTAGGACTTTGTTGTTGCCAGTTTTGGGCTCACTTGTTTTTGTAATTTATTTTTATATTCGAAATCTTGTACTGGGTAACTCATGCATTTACTACCTATGTGGCAATGCAGTCAGAATACCATTAGACTTGAGGAAAAAGAGAAGCTTGAGAAGGAATTGCGGAATCAGATTCTCGAAGAAGCCGAAGAGTTCAAACGTGCATCTTATGAAAAGAGAAAACTAAACATTGAGACAAACAAAACCCAGAATAAGGAAAAAGAGAATGTACATACTAATATTCAATTCATGCTCTTTATATTGTCTTAGTTTGTGTTTCTACATGCACTTCATCATCAACATCCAATAAATTTTCTCTTAAAACCAGGTCTTCTTGTCTAGCCAAGAAAAGTTCCACAAAGAAGCAGACAAACAATACTGGAAGGCAATTGCAGAGCTCATTCCTCATGAGGTCCCAAACATTGAGAAGAGGAGAGGAAAGAAGGAACAAGACAAGAAACCATCAATCACGGTCGTTCAAGGTCCTAAACCCGGAAAACCAACTGATCTTTCAAGGATGAGGCACATCCTAGTGAAGCTAAAGCACTCGCCTCCTCCTCACATGATCCCACCTCCTCCCGCCCCAGTCAAGGACGAGAAAGAAGCAAAGGAAAAGAAGAAAGATGCAAAAACCGGGAAAGACTGTGATCAGGGTGCAGAATCAGCAGCCAAAACTGCTACCTCCAATGTTTCTCCAGCCAAACCCGAAGAAGATGCAGGTGAACAGCTTGTTGTTGAAACAGATGTGGTAACAGAAGCTTAATCTAAACGTGACTTGTTTCCTGGCAATTTTTTTGTGTTGAATACCAAGTGGAATTGGAGCTTTTGTATGACTTGTATTCTTTTCAACACACAAAATTTAATGTTTTGAGGAAAGAAACTACCACATTTTCCTCCCTGTTGTATTGTATTGTATTTTATTTTTATTGGACCAGAGCATTGACCACAGCTTTGATGTTCTTGCATAATGTTTTGTTTAGGCCGTAACTCGTCCAGAAAATTTAATGTTTTGAGATTATGTAATACGATTATTATGGGTTATTAGAAAATTTAATGTTTTTCGTTTAATGTATGATACCTATGAATATTTTTGTGTGTAAATGGTAAAATTAAACACTAGAAATAATTGTGTAAATGGTAAAATTAAACACTAGAGATAACTATAGATAGTTGGATTGATACTTTTCGCTCCCAACCAAGATAGTCCGGGAAGATTCATCTAATAAAACACGAGATTTGTCCCGTTCCTATCCGTATAATCAGGACGGGATATGAGATAACCTCAATTTCGTTACAGGATTCCGAATAATCAGGACGGGATATGAGATAACCTCAATTTCGTTACATCTCATCTGGTGTCCACCCTTAAAATTACTATAATTTTCATTGTGTTGCAATCCGAAGAATCAAATTAAAAAAAAGGTGCGACTTTCGTTTCATTTGATAATATTTGTGGAACGTTTTTATTAGTTTAAGTGTTAGGCTATCGTGAAGTAAGAGAATCAACTTCAAGGTGAATTAATCAAATACTAAGATAATACATCAGAAATAAAATTATGCTAAAAAAAAGAAGATATTCTTCATGGTAAATGACAACCACCATATGATATATATTAGACGATAAAAATTAGAAAATCTTAACGATAAGAAGTTATCGTCGAGTCTTGGCTATTTGGATCCACCCCGAGGTCTTAATGTTCAAGAACATAGCGTCGCAGAATTTGGCTCGGGCCAAAAGTATATGGGCCATCATGGGCCTGGCCCACTAGTTATTGGGCCGTCTCCACTACATATTTTGCTCTTGGCCATTGCTCCGGACTGTTTGTACTTTTTGACTTTTGAGGTAGGGGGGAAATTGTAAGGATAAGTGAGAAGTGATGGTAGCAACCTTCGTATGTTTAAAAAACAAAAAATAGGTTCGAACTAATAGACGGCGTGTCGTCTAGTAAATTGAAAGAACGAAAAAAAGATCGACATACGAAGTAACTAGCACGAAGGGTCACAAATAAAGTAAAGAAGAAATACTCAAAAATAACCAAAAAAAAAGAGATTGGCAGTTTGAAGCTTTGTATGTTTTTGTATGAGCTTGGGTCTTCTATTGATACTTGCACTTTTTCATTAAAAAAATGACCCTATTATTTGTTTTTTTTTAGGTTTTTCATCCGGTTTGAACGGTCAAAGCTGCTCTATAACCGGAGCAGGTTGCAGCCCATTCGAAGACGCACTCAATATCAATTTTTTTCCATGCATACTGAATTATCAAGCCAACTATTAAAGAAGTTGTGTCAATTTATCACTAGACCAACGATTAAAGCAGGTTGCGGCCCATTCGAAGACGCACTCAATATCAATTTTTTTCCATGCATACTGAATTATCAAGCCAACTATTAAAGAAGTTGTGTCAATTTATCACTAGACCAACGATTAAAGGAGTTGTGTCAATCACTAGACCAACTGAGCATCAGTAAACGGTACCCTCTCGGCTCTCGCTCAGCTTCACACAAGCCAAAAACTCGGTGTCAATAATGGCAAACCCTTCCGAATTTCGATCACACAAACTCTCTTTTGTAAGGTAAGCATACTTGAATTGCAATCTTCAATGTTTTTTAGTTATAAATGGTACGACAATGATTGAGAATCGGTCAAGACGGGTCGAGTCAGTCCGACCCACAGTTTCAAACATAATGTTTTGTTTAGGCCCTAACTCGTCCAGAACCCGGATTTGTAAGGTCTAGTTACAATGCACTAGAGTATGCAATTTTGGACCAAAGCTTCACTTTTATTAGATTAGGGAAATAAGACTGTACATAAGAAAAGATTTCCTTTTCTACCAACAAACATATGAAGCAATGAAAAACTTAGACAATAAGAGGATCAGCGGAAGAGATGAGCCCAGTCAGCTTCACTTCCAACTCTAGGGATGCCACTTATCATCTTGGAGGTCACATCCACCTTGAAGTTGGCTCCACACATTGCCCCTTCACTGTCAATTCTTGGCATTGCTTTCACCTTCTTCTTTGGATGCTCAAAGCTTCCTAACCCTTCTTCACTATGGAACATACACCCTGCCATCCACACACAACACTCAATACACGGAACAAAAATCGACAAACGGACCAACCATCCCAACAACAAATTAAGTCAAACTGAGCCTGCGCGAGAAAATAACTTCCCACGTCTAAAGTGGGAAGATTCTGAGCATAGTGCACACAACCGTGTTCTACAGTCCGTCTGTGTCGGACTTTAACACAAAAGACTCGTTTGGTATCAAAATATTATACCACAAGATTTCGAGCATAGTATGCACACGACCGTGCTCCATGCAGGCCGTCTGTGTCGGACTTTAACACACGACCGTGCTCTCTCCAAGTCCGTCTGTGTCGAACTTTGTGTTAAAGGACTCGTTTGGTATCAATATTATACCACAAGAATCCGAGCAAGGTAGTGCTCTATGCAGTCAGTCTGTGTCGGACTTTAACACAAAGGACTCATTTGGTATCAATATTATACCACAAGATTCCGAGCATAGTATGCCCACGACCGTGCTCTGTGTCGGACTTTAGCACAAAAGACTCGGTTGGTATCAATATTATACCATATCATGGATATCAAACGAGCCCTAAGCAACAATGATCAAAGAAAAGACATCTTACCAGCTGGAAATGGTGCAAATGACTTAGCACAGCTAGCTTTCATGACAGCCAAGTCATCACAGATAACTACAGACCCATCAGCAGCAATGCCCCAGTAGAGTTTCACACCTTCATCAGCATCCTAATTGAACACCAAGTGAGCAACAATGTCAAGAAACCAACAAATTTTGATTCTGCCAAAAATATCTTTTTTTTAACAAAATCAAAGCTTACAAGAGCAGTAAAAACAGTGCCATCATTCTTGTCAAAGATCACAAATCCAAAGCTTCCTTCAAGATCCCTAAGAACCTGGTGAACCGGGTAAGGACCGCGGTCTCTGAGGGTTTTGTATGCATGGATCACAACCATGGCTTCATTTATGTTCTTGGACAGACCATATTGTTTGATAAGGGTACTTAAGTTGTTCAGATTCCCCACAAAGATGCAATATATGTTGTCTATGGAACAGAACATCCTGCAAATAAGTTACCCATAAATGATTCAGTCAATTTGATAAACAATTGCAAGAAATTGACAGATTCAAAAGAAAAATTGAAAAGCATACCTCTGTGACAGAAGGGAGGTTTGAGCTGGGAAATAAGAAAGGAAAGCAGAATTCCCAAATCCAATTGAAAGAGAGATATTTGACGGCTGAGAAGCCTGGAAATTCTTCACAATTTCTTCAGGAGTAGAAACCCTAATTTTAGCAGAAGAAAGAGGGCTATTGAGCTCCTTTGGTGGATTCACCACACCCTTGTTGAAAATGGCCAACATAATTTCGATTCAGAGATTGATCAAACTGAAATCAGGAGATGATACAACGGAGAATTCGAATTGAGTGATTTGGGTAGATGGTGTGGATGGGATTTATAGGCTAGGATTTGGTATAATTATGACTCATCTATCATCACTGTAGCAGAATCTGTTGAGGAAAAATATAGATTTATTTTGTCCAGACTCCAAATTGATGTAAATCCATTTACACGTAAGTTATAGTCATTGCTTGATGTGTCTGACAGGAGAACGATGCTTATCCACAAAGAACAGTAGAATACGGCAGTGACAACGATCCGAGTCAGCAGCCGTTTAGATCCGTGCCAAAACAATATTTAAATCTGTGGGCGAACTGAACCGGGCCAGAAAGCCTGGACCGGTTCATCTAGCTCTAAACCAATTCAGTTTCTAATGGGATTGTCATTCAAAGTATTTGGTTTTAATTTGTTGGGCACTCTTCCTTTTTGAATGATTGACGGAGAATCAAGTCTATTCAAAATTTCGGTTTAAATGGGAAAATTAACGATCTTGATTGGATATACACTCAAATTTATAACAATAACGAACGTCTTGAATTATAGTTTTTTAAAACTATATTTCACTTCATGATATTTCCAAATTTGACCTATTGGTATAAAAATTAACGGAACTGGTTCGTTTCCTTTTCGAATGATTGACGGAGAATCAAGTCTATTCAAAATTTCGGTTTAAACGGAAAATTAACGGTCTTGATTGGGTATACACTCAAATTTCCAAATTCATTGTCACGGTTTGTTTTGTGACATTATAAAGTTGATCAATTAAGGGTCCGTTTAGACGAGCAATTTTATAAGATTATAAAACTTACTTTGTTTGACAATTCACGCTTATCAAACATTATGTTAATTTATGAAAGTTGTAAGTTTTTATTTTGTTTCATAAGCAATCTGAAAGAAGTTCAGGAATATTATAGTAGCTTATATAATACAAACATAACTCTATAAAATTTAGGAAAAATAACTCAAAATAATATCAACTATCAACATTGAACCGAAAATAATACGAACTTTGAAAATTACTAGGAATGATACAAACTATCAATGTATTTACCAATAATCATACGTCATATTTTTCCGGCAAAAATTATAGCTCCGGTGATGACGTGGCAGCGGAATGTTACATGTCATTAAATAAATGGATTAAATGTGTATCGCTCCTAATAATTTTCAAAGTTCGTATCATTTTCGATTCAATATTGATAGTTGGTATTATTTTTTGTTATTTTTTCTAAATTTTATAATTTTTTAATAATTTTAGAGGGGCAGAACAACAAACCTCGTTTTACAAATAACCATCAAAATTACCATTTTTTTTATCCACCCAACTATTCAAACTAGTGGTTTTCAAACCTAAGTCAAGTCTCATCGTTCTACCTTCGATAGGTTTAGGGATGATACATGAGATAAGCTTCTCGGGCTCGGCTCGCGTTCGGCTCGTCAAAAGCTCGGCTCGGGTTCGGCTCGTTTATAAACGAGCCGAGCTTGAGCATACCAATGCTCGGCTCGTTCGGGTAAAGCTCGGCTCGGGCTCGGCTCGTTCGGCTCGGCTCGTTCGGCTCGTATAACACCCCTAGACAGGTTGAGTCTACTTAACAAACCGACAGGGCGCGCACCTCGTTTTTGAAGCACCGTCGTCTAACAAGACATGTCTTGCAAAGGAAAAATAAAATGGATGCATTCACTTGACCACCGTACATTCAATATTACACAAAAACCATTCATTTTATTTAAAAGTTATCAAAAGCAACCTCGTGGCATCTTATCTCTTTGGCTCTTTAACCGAGTAAGACCAATCAAGTGTAGATCACGCCCGAGTCACGTGGCTTGGGCTCTTGCTACAA
This sequence comes from Fagopyrum esculentum, assembly GCA_033239045.1. Taxonomy (NCBI): domain Eukaryota; kingdom Viridiplantae; phylum Streptophyta; class Magnoliopsida; order Caryophyllales; family Polygonaceae; genus Fagopyrum; species Fagopyrum esculentum. The sequence continues at coordinate 9,171 of BSUD01000312.1, forward strand.
CTGCCCCCACGTTCAATAAAATGTTTTTTTTTTAATCGAATTACAAATGATCATTCGTTCTTTCACAAACTGTTTTTTTTTTATTTTCTTGATTCACTTTTTACTAAGCATGTTCACGGTTTACCCGTGACCCGGCGGGTTACGAGTGCGGGTAAGGTCGAGGTGATTCTTACCCGCCCACGGGTTACCCGTGACCCGACAGATTACGAGTGCGAGTAAGGGTCGAGGTGATTCTTACCCGCATACCCGTTGGCGGTCGACCCGCCAACGATCCCTTTTCTTTTTTATTAAAAAAAAAATTAGGTTTAGAAAGATCTACCTGGCGGGTTGGCCAAAATCCAAAATCGATTCTCTTTTGGTGGTGGTTCCAACGATCCCTTTTCTTTTTTTTTTGCACATTAATGTCGGGTCCGACGCGTGTACATGCTTGCTTTTTACCCAAAATCCAAATTCGATTCTCTTTTGGTGGTGGTTCATGAGGGTATTACAGGCGGTCGTTGCTAGTGAATAGAAAACATGAACTTCATTGAGTTTGAACACCTTGGTGGCAACTGAGCCACAATGTGCAAAAAGCCGGGAAGTATGAGCCGAACTACTCGAGCTCAATCCGGGTTTGGCATGAGCTACTTCACTTTCTAGTATGAACAAAATTTTAAGCTAGGTAGGCTCGGTTTAAACTCAATTAGGTCATATTATAAACGATCTGAACATAAACATATCAAAGCTCGGCTTAAATAACAACCTATTGACCAGCGAGGAAGGCTGGTAACAAAGTTCACGAAACTGGATCGTTTCCAGATGGTTCACATTTCCACATACAAACCACCAAACACTATATCATCCTCCCAAACCGATTCCCGATTCGAAATCTCTAGGTGGGTTCGTACAAAATTCACGAAACTGGATCAATAACTCTATCTGCATTTTTGTTCAAACTAAAAATATCAATTTAAGTACTTGAACGAGGAAAAGAGCCAATCACAAGGCCAAAAGAATGACAATCCAATGCATACCACATACCGCAACGCAACACAAAGATGAAATCAGCCTAACGTAAGCCTCCTCTGATTTACATGTTTGATAGTATGTGGGGATAGGAACACAGAACTTGATTTTTGCTGTGAAGCAAAACAACCCTTGGGTCTTAGGCATCAATTTTAACGTTAAAGACGCGGCCTCAAGTCCAAGATCCCTATACACCCATATAAGCAAGAAACATACCTAGAAGCCTAGTACACGAACATTTTCATCAGCTGTAATCAGCGCCGTAGAATTTGTCTTCTGGGTAATAAGAAGCACTCACTGTGTTGCCACCGAACTTCCTTCCTCCCAATTTATTCTTCGCGTTTGTGCAGCCAACTGTGTCTGCATACTCCAAGAACACCTACAAGAATGAACAGTACTTTTAGGTGAAAGTTCGTATGAGATGGGTTACTTCATCGTTCAATCTTGAATGGACCAGGCAATTCAGAACGTCCCCTATGCAGCATATGATTAATATACTTCTAAGGTTTTGACATGCTTTATGAATCAAATCATAAGCTTCCAAGTACCTTTTGTTTTCTAAAAGATGTGATGTTCAATAAGACAGTTGCATTAGTTCAGTTATCATATACACCCTATAGAAATTATCCAAATGGACATAATGCAACTGTTCTGTAGGATTGCTTCACATCGTTTAAAATTTGGAATCTATAGGAAATGACAACCCAACTTTTTAACCTCTATGAATTACACATAAACGTGAGTATGGTAGCAAATTGTACCTATGTAATTATTTTAATAATTGCATCTTATATTTATCCTTATATACTTCTTTTGCAATAAGTTTATGTTATGATAATAGCTATTGCAACACTCAAGGTGCAGACAATCTAAATCAAGGTATATATACCTTTCCAACACCTGATTTATGCTCCCCATTCATATCTGGACGAGGAATAATGACATTTACCAACGAGCCTGCAGTAAACAAAGGCAACCGTCAAAGCAATAACAGGTTAACTATCAACAGCAACTCCATATGACTTCAGAAGTGTGAGAATGACACATTGCTTCAGGAGCATGTAGAACATTTCACTGACAACAGAAATTCTGAAGAAGATCACTGCACTACTTTGCCAAAAACCCTATAAGGCTCCTTTACTTCACAAGCAAAATCTCAGGAAGTACACTAGGACTTGGGAGTGAGTCTAAAGTATGTCTTTGGTTCAGTTTTTATTGAATAAAATGCAGAAAAATCTTCCTGGATATTAACTTTCCTAAGAAATTGAGCCTACAAAAACAGTTCCTCCCAGACTTGTATAAACCTTGAAGGTTGATAAGACTTTCTACTTGTGTTTTGGCTGCAAAATAGCCTATATATCCACCCTCGTCCCTGTTTGTAATAAAACTCTACTGAAAGCTTTAAATGAAATCAGACAAAACACAAAGTCTAATTTATGGAAAATAAATATAAACTGAACACCTTTTTCAATTTTCCACAATTTCTAATTCCTAGAAGCATACTTACTGAGTAAAATCTACCCAGGCTCAAGTCTTTGGAGCTTTCTGTGTACAAGATCATATGCGTATATGTGCAGAAAGTAGCATACAAGCAAGGGTTAAATACTCACCGAACTTTTCACATTCTTCCTTCATATCTTCCAAGATCTCCTCATACTCGTTGTCATCCCTCAAAATGTCAGCAGTAACCACCTACAAGGTACACAAACAAATTACAATTGATTTTTTTTAAAGGAATCGCTATTAGTATATTAAAAATCCATTTGCTTCAAGGTTTGTAACAAATACAGATATCACATTAAATATTAGATTCAGATCTCCTTATCATTGCAACTGTAGATGTAACAAATACAAGAGACATACCTCCGTTAGACACAGAACTTTAGTTGGAATTTCTGGAATTCCTGATACTTCAAGGTTATGTGCGCCACCAGATTGCAAAGCCATTTGCTATCAAGGAAAATTTAATCAATGAGATGGAGGGAAATGGTAGCCGCGACTCGAGAAAAGAAGCAGGATTGAAAAAAGTTTTTTTTTTCTTTACTTGCATGGCTAAATGCTGTCTTGCTTGTGCTAATATTTGCTCCTGTTCCGACTTAGCTTGCACGTTACTGCAATGATTTTGCAATATGAAAAGGATAAGTTAGTAACTTTCTAGTTACAGGCATCTTGTACCGACAAAAGACATTTTCATAAGGCAATCTAGCAGACAAGCAATGCATTAGGCATTGTGTATGGTCTTCATGACCAGGGGATAAATCTTACTATAGAATAACCTATAAACAAGTATTTGATATTATGATAGCACCATGCATATATCCACAGCTAAGAGTAACTTCATTGGTTCAACGACAAAGGGTGATAGAACCCAACTACAGATTATAACAAGTTTAGTGATAAGGTTTATTTTTAGGATCAAGTGTTCTATTTTGAATTAGGAGTTAGTTACTTATTTTCCGTTAAATAGAGAGGATGAGCTGCATTTGTAGGGGATTGAATATTGAATTGATTTACAGATTGCGAGGATTCCTCAAATTGGCTAAACTGCAAAATTCTTGCATTTAGATTTATATTTTTTAACTTTCATTTTTTGGTTTCTAACAAATAGCCAACTACATGCATATGAAAGTGCAAATAACAGTATTATCAATCCATCCAAATAAAAACACAGACATGTAAAAATAACTGCTTCAAATGTTTCGGGTGCAACATTACAGAAATTGAAAAAAAGAAAAACTTAAGGAGCTACCATAAAAAAAATTATGCAAGATTTTCTCAAAAGAGCACAGCCAACTTTGTGGTATGAGCAGAAAGCTTTCATATTATAACGGCTCAAAGACAAGCAAGGTATAGGAAACATTTAAAAGGTCACAATAAACCACCCTTTTTAATATCATGCAAAGAATAGAATAATAGACAAGTAATGAAGAGAACATTCCTAACTTCAGTCATCGATATAAAACCTACCTTACAGTTGCCCTGCGTACAGTAAGAGTCTTATCGCCCATTTTCAATCCATTAAGTGCTTGACAAGCAATGTCTGTCACGCCTGGATCCTGAAACCCGATATCATTATCAGAAACAGACCTTTGTTTCTTTGTTTCTTTGTTTTTGACTGGGCTATTTTGATGACGAATACTCACAAAGAGAAGGTATCAACCCCGGTACGTATCTAGGCATTAAATAAACAGGTGAAAGTTCCAAAACTACAATAGAGTTGGAGTTTGCAAGCTAGAGAAATAATACTTTCAGTGAGATTCTTTCAAATGTGGAAATCTAGAGTCTAGACAAGTTCAAGAGATAACCCAATAAAAACTAAACCAACTAATATAGACTAAAAAGGCTTTTAGCAGTAAAAGATGATAGATCCAGGAACCAAACTCTGAGTAAAAAACATGAGTAAGAGCGACAAATATTGATTAAACCATGAAAGTAAATCCCCTACATGTGTAAAAAATTTCACCTGATAATTGCAGAAACCATAACCCTTTGAATTGCCTGTATCTCTGTCTTTGACAAGGTCAAATCCTTTCAGGGGTCTGAAATACAAAATTAGGCCATGAGAAAGCATCACATAAAAAACATATCATACAAAGGCGGATCAAACAGAAAAGAAGAAATCACATAGAACATGATAATAAACATCAAAGCATCCTTAGAATTTGAAAGGAATAGTGAGGGAACATAATATCACAATGCGTAGGTACTTTTCATAAGGATATCCATGAATCAGGCATACCCAAATGACTCAAGCAATTGCTTAATCTGAACTTCAGTGAAACTGTAGGGTATCCCGCCAACAAAAATCCGATCTGGTACATCTGTTTCAGAAGAAATTGCCCTGATAGAAAGCAATGAAATCAACACCAGAAATGGATAAAGTTAGCAATTGTATGATTAAGCATGTTTTAGAAGGACAGTTACATAACAAGGTAAGCAACTTATCTACGACGCTTTTCAATAATAAAACAAAACAAGTTGAGCACATGGTTTCCTGGTCTAATTGAAGTTCTCAAAGTTTGAAAAAAGTCCTTCGGTATCTCAACAAACTAGTGTGAGTAATTTTTTTTTCTCATTCGGTACTTACTGTACTACATGAAAGGGTGCTAGTTCTTAGGAATATGTAACCTTTATGCTGGAGCTTTACTGGCAGTTGGAGAATGCAACCAATTGGTCAGTATAGAACCGCATATAACTTAGAGATGCCTATATATTCTCATAACGGTTCTTATCTCAAAAGTGCAACTTAACAAATTTGATAATTTGAAAACAGCCACTTACCCTGGCATGATTCCTATTGCTGTCAAGTTGAGGTGAGGACTGGGTTGGCTTGGGCCAAGTGTTGCA
>BSUD01000312.1:14532-24609 GCA_033239045.1 Fagopyrum esculentum
CAGAGAAATCTAATTTGTAAAAACAACAATGCAGATGCAAACTTATATCTGTTGCATCTGCTTGGATAAATGAATGAGTCCGTGTGAAAAATAGAATTTCACATCCTACATGCAAAGTATACATAAGAGGCCTGAACACTCCCGCCACCTTGTTTAATTGCAGTTGTATGGCAGAGTCAGGAAACTATCACGTGTTGTTCGCTATAATTCCAAGCCTGGTGTACTTTGCACACAATGAATTCAAATATTATTAATTATGATAGTAAACAATTTACATGATATCAGTAAAAGATTAATAGAACAGCATGAAGAAATCCTGATTTTATATTACCCTTCAAAACTCTAATCTTACACTTCTAACATGTCAAAGAAAGAGAAAACAAGATACAGAAACATGCCTCAAAAGTAATCCCATCTAATGCCATTGCATTGCTTGCTTCTTCTACAGATCTCATCTCCAGAAATGCAAATTTCTTTTCATGGTTAATGTAAACATTGATGACTGCATCGCCTGTGAAAACACTTTGCTCCATAAATTTACTAACAAAGGGATGAAGACAAAATTAACCGCAAATACTAATTGTCACTTGACTAACAAGTTCATCAAATACAAACAACTGGAACACATTCAAGCAACAAAAAGTACCTGGACCAGCAGAATTTCCGCCAATTAAAGCCATAATTTGACTGAAAAAGATTGCGATTGTCTGCCAAGCAGAATGAAAGAAACTCTCTTAAAATTATAAAAAGCATAGGGTTATGAATAAGTTGCAGTCATCAATTAGATTTAACTTCAATAATGCTGATAGAAAAAGAAGGTGAATAACCAAGCAAACACATGACCAAATAATCTCAAATATCCTTAAGAACTGGGTGAAGCAAGTAATCATGTAATATGACTGGTTTTTTATGGAACATCAAGTTCTGAGTTGATGAATGAAAAACTGCAGGCTGGAGTGCTCTTAGCTACTCAGCATATAATTAATTTTCAGAGCAGTCAGATGTAGAGAAAATTGCAAGGGCAATCAAGAGAGATCAGAGAAGAGTTCAGGGAGTTTTGGGGGAGGGGGAGACCTGCTCATTAGCTGTAGGAGGGAGCCCCCCGACATATACTCGTCGTGCATGCCTTGTAGCCTACAAAATGAAATATCATACACCTGAACGAAACAATTAACATCGCGATACGGTCTATCAGCGTGCTTGAAAACAAAAATAAACAAGGTTCATATTATCATAACCTGAACAGGATATAGCAATACAAGTTTTGTCTAAACAAATTAGAAAAGAGACAAGATTACCAAAAATTAAAAGAATGCGCACCTGCCCTATTGCCATAGGAAACATGTTTTGGATTCCTGCGGGCATCACCTGAGTTGCACCTACTAATTGATTTGCAGAACTGGATTAATAGGAAGTAATATATTTGACCAAATATCAATGAGTTTATGATGTTCATGTTGCCAAATTGTACTTTAAATGTCGTGCACTGAACAAGCAACATTAAATCATACTTTGTCTTGACATTAAATGCAAAAAAAACCTATATCGTACCTAAAGCAAGATAGTAAATAAGAAATAAAGTCCACCATGAGATACGTGGGTGTATGTGAAACATTGGTAAGTCTACCAAATGACACATTGGGTGGTCGAAGGCACGTAAGATCCGTCTAAGCTTGAACTGTCTCCCGTTGAAAACAATAGCTACATCGCCATGCCCATGGGAAGCAGAGTAGGAAAAGTTTCCCAACATCGCCTTCTTATACGATGAAAAGCAGAAAGCAAACACAAAGAACCACACACAACAGCCAACAACAGAACAATTATCCTCAGTTCCACGTCAAATATAAGATATAAACACAGCAGCAGAAATTTAACGAGAGATAAACTTTATCAATTGCATTGCAAAGTAGATAAGCAACAAGAAAATTTTAATCAACATGTTACTAGAGGCAATTAAGTTGAGATGATGGAAATATATCCGTACATGGGACAGGAGCAGAGCCAAGCATAGAAGCTGTAGGCGCCATGTCAAAACCACTTTCTCGTTTGCTGCAAGCAAACAAAATACCCATTCAAAAAATAGAAGAGAACATTTAATCTAAATACATTTTAGTTATTACATTAGAATACAAACAATTATTCAAAAAAACAAGGACGAAAAAGAAGACGCTGAGATATCCTCTTAATTATAACAAAGATAAACAACAAAGCTTAAACGAAATACTGACTTTAACATCACCAAAGATGATGGATGAATGTACAAACATTCAGAAACACGCAATCCAGTCTGGGTTTAGGTCAGTACTCAGTACAAGAGCAAACAATTGCTAAACTTGTCTCAGGGAAGTTTAAAGGTTAACATAAACTCTTATAATAGAGTGATTACTGCACACACAATTCAAACCATACAAGGAATGCCGTTAAATTGCTGTAGCCAACAGCACAAGAAAACAGTTATACTGATTGAGTATAGCATCTAAGTCGGATCAACACAGACTACATTTTTGCAACAATGCAACTACACAGATAGCAAACACATACCAGATGTTACACTTCAATTACTCATTGCCAAATACTAATAGCATCACAATGGCACATTGGTCTGTGCAAAATTATAATAATAGCATGACTGCTATTAAATATTCATCACCTTTTAGAACGAGAGGGTGATCTTGATCTTTTTCTGTATCTTTCTCTTGAGGGAGAACGAGATCTACCTGTATGCCTCTTCTCCCTGTCACGATTACAGTAAAGATCCAACTTTGTTATTACATGGTTAGAAAATGAGAAAAAAAATGAATTCAAATATACAAGAGGTAGATATCAAACAGCAAAAGATTTTCTAATAAACAGAAGCTATAGCAAACAAGCAAGTCAGATGTTGAACTTCAATCATTTAATGCCAAATACTCAAGGTAAAAAAGCTTACTGGATGGCAAGTGGCAACTAGTGCATGCACCATGCTAAATAGTTGTGGATACTGAACTTCCACTAACAGTGTCGTAACATATAATTTAGAATAAGAAGGTTTTCAAACAAGTCAACCAAATATCAAACGAGGACTTTAAGGGCCTGTTTGGTATTCATATCTAGATATCAATATATCAGATATGGGTATCACTATCAATATAGAGATATCGGTATGCAACTGATATCTAATATCTGTGTTTGGCGGTATGAAGTATATCGGATATCAGAGTTGATGCATTATACATGTTGTTTATTATGAGTTTTTCGGGTGTAATTCGGCTAATAACTAGGAAAATTTGACATTTTTTTTGAAAGCTATGAAATTTAACAAATCTAGCACAAATACAAAGGTTTTGTTAAATTTCACTTTAACAGAATAGAACAGCAACCGTTTGGCATATTCCATAGCCTAATAGGAAGTATTTTTATGTAGTGAATGAACCAGAAAGATTTGTTGATACTTTTATCATTCTTATCTGTCAAAATCGTCAATTTCAAGATTGAACCTCATCTTCACATTTAAATTAGAGAAGAACACAAATCGAGAGAAGTTAGAAAAGAACCCATATAGAAGTAGGAGAAATTTTGTTACTTGAAGAGATGTAGGCCAAGAGAGGAGAAGTGTGGAGATTCAAACAGGGAGATGCAAGGCCAAGCAATAGATGGAAAAGAAACCTGATACCGCTCCTTTTTTAGAGGTATCAAAATAGGTAAAAAAAAGAGAGTAGAATATGGGGACACGAGTAAATCAGGTTGATATCCATATACCTCTCTACCAAACGACAGATATCAGATATGTGATACACATACCCATATCTAATATCCAGATATGGATACCAAACAGGCCCCAAGTGTTATTTATGACATTAATTTTGGAGGCGGGAAAAACTCAGAAAAGCATCTATTGCTAGTACACCACTGATATTTAATAATATAAAAACAATCAGGCTGAATTTTCAAAGGTAGTGTGCTCAATTTGTGGAAATCCAAAGCAGTTCAAAGCTTGTACAAGTATTGGCAAGCATTGGACAATGACAAGAACTAATATCCCACTTTAGGAGTTTTTTTTATCATTATTCCTTGATTAACTTGCACACTTCAAAAGTAAGTTCAAGTGCTTCCAAAGAGGAGGCAAACAGGCAAAGATATAACATCTGCAAAAGAATATCATAAACAAAAGAAAAATAATGACAGAAATTAATCAGTGTGTTAAGTGTTAGCTAACAGTGCCTACCTCTCGTAGTCATGGCTGTGATATTGATCATCATGTCTACCTCTTCTTCTATCGTGCCTTCCACTTCTAGCCTCATCTACCACATGATGATGGCTTCTTTTTCGATCCTTCTCTCTTTCTCTGTATTTCTCTTCCTCTCTAGACTTGGGCATTCCCTGTTCAAAACAAAGAGACTTATGCCGAGCGATAGTAACTAGTGTGAGTGATCAAACCCTCCATTTTACAAACATAAGCTAAAGGTAGAACCCAGTAAAAACTGATGACAGGTGAAACTGACCAAATGAAAAACGGAGGTTTTCCGCAATTTAAACAAAAGGAGTTTGGTAAAGGCTCTTAAAATATACTGCTTTTAACAGTAGCCGTGTCACAAATTCATAAAATTGTGTTATACAGTTCTACTTCCCAGGTATTGTGGTAACAATGCCAGAACCGGTGTAAAGTAAATAAATGTGTGTGCATTTGATGCTAAAAATGTTTTCAACAAATACAAAACGGCTCCTCAGATTTCTAATAATCATCAAAAAGACTAGTGTTAAACACATTTAGCACGATCATATGTATATTCATATTCATGAAATTCTATGGAATCATTCCTTGTTTTTACATGCAAAATGCACTTGTCTCCCCATATTTTGTTACCCTATAGGGTATCAAAAGTAATCAAATTCAACTTCAATTACTTCAAATCACAAGGAATGATTCCAACAACTTTCATGAATAAGGGAATACATATGGACTAGATTCGTTTCCATTCCGTTTCCGATTCCGGAGTTTAAACCAAACGGGCCCTTAAAAGATTGTAAGAATATCTTAGCTAGATCTTTGTATCCACGAATGCTTGCAAATAGATGGCAACTTTGCATTAATTTTGTTTTTTCATCGAAACTCTGATTTATATAAGTATTGTGTTTTCTCTAATCACCAGCAAGGAAGCTACAATTTAATTATAACTTTTTCTTTTAACCACATGAGCACGTCACAAGCCTCACTGATCTCTCTCTATCCACTGAAACCTTAATCACATCTGATACTAGCCTACAATTCCGATTCTAACTTTCTGTAACTTAAGATTCCTAGATCAATGTTAATTACAGCTCAAATTAACCACAATTAGTCCTTGGAAAGGGAAAAAAAAAAAACAGACGGAGTGGGAAATGGAACCTTGTGACGTGAGATTCGATCTTCTTTGTAGCCACTACGGGATGACGATTTGAGATCATGACCATCGTATTGATCGTCAGACTCACCCATTAATCTGCCAAAAACCCTAACCCTAATTTGCACGATCACGAAATTTTTCGAAGCTTTGTGTTTGCAGACTGCTTGAATTTGATTTTTGTTTCTCGTTTCTTTCGTTCTCTTCAGGCTTTTCAGCCTTCTCTCTCTATCCAGTTTTTGTGATGACGTGTATACTCAGTGGAGGCTGTGGACTTCTGGCCCAATATTTTGGGCCTGTGGGCTGGGTTTGGTAATGTGGGCCGAACCCAATTGATTTCCTAAGCCCAATAAATTTGATAAAAAAAATTTTGAACCAAGTATTTAGGGCTCGTTTAGTAAGATTCCCATGGAATTAGAAATCGAAATCGGAATCGGAATGAGTCGTATCAATACCTCGTATTTTGGTAATACTTAGAATCGGAATGAGAATGATTTCATAAAATGGCTCATTCAAACTCTAGAGAATGAGTTGATTCCATGAACAAGCTTACTATTCGGGCGGACTCGCGCCTTCATAGAGGCGGATTCCGTCTGCGCCATGAAGGACGCGGAGGCGGAGTGCGTCTCCGCGCTAGTCCGTGCGCATGCGGACTGAGCATGCGCGAGGACTGGCTCGGAGGCGCACTCCGTCTCTGCGTCCTTCTCCCCTTATATTTTTAAATAAAACGACCGTTGGATTATAGCCGTTGGTGAATATAGTCGTTGTAGATTTTTCGAGCTTATATACTAACACGTGAAGTCATTGTATCATTCACTTTCATCAAAGCCTAAACAACGCAAACAAAAAAAGTTGTTAAAATGTCGTTGTTTTCCGAAGAAGTAGATGTAGAATCCGATGGTGAAAGTTCTACTATGCAGTTCGATATTGAAAAATATAGTGATCCGGAAGAAATTATCGTACAACTTGAAGTAAATGTATAAACTCATTTATACTTCACGATCAGCGGAAGCCCTCTTCATATCCCATTGTCATGCCTTGTTCGAGTTGAGATCCAATGGAAGCTACCAACGCCGTTTGCTGGAAATGAGAGATTATTGGCAATCATCTCCGAGGTTAATTAACTATCTCGAGACGACTTGGCTTGACCCGTACAAGGAGGCAATCGTTCGAGCATGGACTGACCTACATCATCATTTCGGCACACGAACGACAAATGCGTAAGTTATTTAAACATTCAATGCAAGAGATGATGAAGGGTGTCGGGATATTGTTGTCATCATGTGTGGTACTTGATATTGTTTACCGGGAGTGCAATGAAATAATAATACAAACAAAAAAATAAAACTCAAATAGATAATTCATAATAAAAAAACCTAGTGGAAAATGCACAAAATAAAACTCTATTTTTAAAAAAACAAAATAAAACATAAAAACAACGAAAAAAACAAAAAAAATACCGGAGGAGGCGGAGTCCGCATGCACGAGGACTGGCGCGCATGCGGACACTCCGAGTGCGCGCTGTCACGCTCAATCGGAGTCCGCATGCGCGTCAGTCCTCGCGCATGCGGACTCCGCCTCTGCCGGCGTCCTTGTCGGCTTCAATTAACATCACTCATGAACAGAATTAAAGGTGGGTATCATCCATTCCCATATGAACTCATTTCAAAGTTAATACTACATTTACATATTTTCATTATATATATATAGATAGATAGATAGATAGATTATTGTTCAAGTGAGGAGAAAACTCTTATATAGGAATTAGGAGGGTTGTAAATCATTGGATGAATTTTAAAATTTAGGGCTCCCACACGCATAATTAGTTTTTAATTTTTTTTCTATATTTTTTATTTTATAATTGAATTTTTATTAAAATATATTAAGAAATGATATAAGGAGAAAACAAATAAAAAATGAGGGTCCAAAAGAAAACTTTAAAACTTATGGATACCAAAAGAAAAAACTTGAAGGAACCAATAGGAAAAACCCTAAAATTTACTTATCAACTTCATGACACGGTATCTCTGTCGCTATCTTTTTTTATTGTTTAACGTTTTGACCTGCTTTTTTTCTTTGATCGGATGCTTATTATTTTAAAATCTCGTCGATCCATATATTTTTGTTGGATTCTTTTTTTCCTTTTCATTCATTGGTTTCGACGTCCCATTTGACGTTTTGGATAAAATGGTATACAAATATCAATGATAATATGTTTTCATATCTTTAGTTGAAGGATTATGATCTAGTATATAAGGTTAGTGGATTATTGTAATCCAATAAACTTTAGCACGTTATCGGAACGGTTAAACTCTAATCGGTACGTTAAAATTATGAGTCTAGTATATGAACTTAGTAAAATACTTATCTTATCACCAATTGATTTTAGGATAAACTCTACTGTACTTATAGTTTGAGTTCGACAAACATGTATACTCGTGTACAATCGGTCCCTTCCCCGGCCAAATAAACTTTAACAACAAACAAAACTCGATGTCCGAAATTCAGACTTGGTTCAAAGCCGGTTCAATAAAACAAATAAAAAATGACTAATATCAGAATCCAGTAGACCTGTACAAAAGCGGGCTCGGGCCGGGTTCGGGCCGGGCCATACCTAAACAATCTACCCGTAAGGTGCGGGCCGGGCTGGCCCACGGGCCATAATGTCTACCCGTACCCGTCCCACCAAAATATGGGTCGAGCCGGGTCAGGCCCGAACGGACCAAACTAGCTACCCATGCCCATATTTTTTCCCGGACGGGCTGGACGGACCGACCCGAATTTGTACAGGTCTAGAATCCAGGTTTGTTCAGATACCAATACATAAATAAGTCGGAATGGCGTAATTTTATGATTTTTGAGTGCCTCTAAAGTATTTCGAAACGTGTCGGCAAAGGCAAGGTAGGTGAAACACTTGGTACAGACAAATTAAGGTTATGTCAGAAATGATACGTGGCAATGTCTATTGCCACGTTTCGTACTATTCTATCTGCCACCTTGTTCTAGAGTCGAGCCAAGTGAGCAGGCTACAGTACGACGTCGTTTTCGTCTACAATATTCTGGATTTTTTTATGAATATTTTTGGAAATTTGAATTGATAGAATGAGTATATATTTATTTTTAGTTAAAACAAGGGTATATATTGTGTATATAAATAAATTGAGGTCAATGAAATAAAGACGGCATGTTGTAGTCATGGGTCCGGTTTAGGACATATTGTTGACCCGACGGTTTTTCAACCGGCTCAAAACATTGGTATAGGTTTTTCGGTTTGGATAAACTGGGGTAAATCGCCTAACCAAACCGTATGTTTGGTTAGTTTTTTTTAAAAATGGTCCCGTTTTCCAATATAAATTTTTGTATAAACTACCGGTTTGACGGTTTGTTTTTTTCCGGCAAGGCCAAACCTAAACGGGCGGTTCCTAAACATAAACTGACGGTTTAGATTTAAGACCCATGTCCAGTACATTGGTATGAGAGTAGTCCGATCCAGACCTTAAAACCTATATGTGTTCTAATGTCGTCAACTTGATCAACGTCATATTGTCGTCAACCTATCGAGGTCCTATTGTTATCAACCAATCAGCGTATTATTGCCGTCAACAAATCAGCATTCTATTATCACCAAACAAATAACAATGAAAATATTCATACTTTTTTTTTATTATATCTAACTCTCTTCAATATTGACTATCAAGACTCATTGCCTCACACAAATAAAATATATTTAATGAGCCAAGATGAGCGTTTGAGAACCAAATACTTATCCGCAAACTTTAAGTTTCTAAAATACAAACTCGAAGCCGTTGAATTTCACATCAAACCCGAAAATATTAATAGATATATTCATATTTTCTAATATAGTATCATGTTAATAGATAAATTTAAATAAACTAATATATAATATATTTATATTTATGTTAGTTTATTATTTGTTTTTTTCTTGAGTTTTAAGCCTTACGTGTATCTTTGACTTATTTTGTGACAACATGTGATAAATGATGTGCTAAACAACTCATTTTATTAATATTAAATTTTATAATAAGATATTTAAATACAAATAATTTTTTATACAACAAAAAGTAGTAAAATTAGCTAACCTTCTAGAAATAGTTTAGTAATTCAATTCTAAAACATTTTTTTGACAAAAGAGCTGCATTTTACGGTATCACAACTCATAGTTCATTAAATTAAACAAATTATTTGTTTGGTGTGAGAACTGCATTTTCCTGCCAAATTATTTAACCTTAAAATCATTTGCTTGATTCTTAGTCCTGTGTTATGCCTTAATTTCCTCCAAACTGCATGGTGCATGCAACTGCCGTTCGTAAAATACGCCATGCACGTAACCTATATAGCCACGTGTTTTTTGGGTGAGAATAGAGCCACGTGTGAGTGTATGTCCTATTATATATTATCCCGTTTAGAAAACGAATATAGTTAATACATATACGTATTATTATTTATTAAAAATTTTAAAAATTTATTTATTAGAATTTCATTAATTTTAATATCTTATAGAAAACAAAGGAAAAGAAACTCATTTTCATTGAAAATAAAATAGCATATATCG
The DNA here is from genome assembly GCA_033239045.1 of Fagopyrum esculentum. Lineage (NCBI taxonomy): Eukaryota > Viridiplantae > Streptophyta > Magnoliopsida > Caryophyllales > Polygonaceae > Fagopyrum > Fagopyrum esculentum. The sequence goes on from BSUD01000312.1 coordinate 24,466, forward strand.
TATATTTTATTTTTATGAATAAAAAATAATATTAAGTGAACGAAATATTTCGTTTCTTGTGTTTCGGAATTGAAACCAAATGAATCTAAGGGTCCGTTTGATTCCAACTCCGGAAATAGAAACATAATGGAAAGGAATTTAGTC
>BSUD01000315.1:0-64614 GCA_033239045.1 Fagopyrum esculentum
TTAAGAAGATTATCGATCTTTTTGACGTGTTAATTGAAGATCGGCTCGCCGGAAAGTCGAGCGTGGCGCCGGAGAGTGAGCAGGACATTTTGGGTATTCTACTTAAGTTTTGCCGAGACGAGAAGAGTGAGATTAATCGCACTTTCATCAACCATGTATTAGTGGTAAGTAATTTAATTATTACCTAAACAAACCATCGGTTCCATCTTACATCTTACATCTATCTATATATATATATATATATATATATATATATATATGGAATTATGGACGCTGCAGGACTTGTTCATGGCCGGAACCGATACGACGTCGTCGACCACAGAATACGCAATGGCGGAGCTGATAAAGAACCCCGACAAGATGAAAAAGCTCCGGGAAGAGCTGGACAGCGTGATCGGAAGAGGAAACCAGATCCGCGAATCTGACGTGGCAAACCTCCCCTACCTTGAAGCAGTGGTGAAGGAAACCCTAAGACTTCACCCTCCAATTCCCTTAGCTAACCGGAAGAACCCCGACGCCGACATCGAGGCAGGTGGGTTCACCATCCCCAAGGGAAGCAAGGTATGGGTGAACGTATGGGCCGTCGGGCGTGACCCGGATGTGTGGCCGGAGCCGCTGAAGTTCGAGCCAGAAAGGCACGTGGGATCCGAATCGGAATTTAGGAGCAAGACGTTTGAGTTGATACCGTTTGGAATGGGTCGGAGGATTTGCCCCGGGTTGCCGTTGGTGATGAGGATGAACCCACTGGTGTTGGGGTCGTTGGTTCACTCGTTTGATTGGAAGGTTGAAGGCGATGCGAAGGCGGAGAGTTTGGATATGGATGAGAGGTTTGGGCTTACTCTTCAGAAAGCTGTTCCTCTGCGGGCTATCCCAGTTAAGGTTTAGATGATGAACAAAGGGGAGCTAGCGAGTATAATAAGTTCTCATGACGGCTGCTTCATAATTATATAATTGCAATCAAATCTCCCCTTTGTATAAACTTTTTCATGTAATATTATGCTTATTGCTTTCAATAAACTATGCCCTTTTTAGGGCTAATATTTATAATTGAATCCAACGTTTGGACTTGCAACTAAACACTTACTCAGTAGTTACAATTTTATTTTAAAAAAAAAAAAATTATATCAAAACGACGGTCCGAAAAAACCTAACCTACTTTAAAAATGTAAGTATTTTCGTTTGGTGTACTTAAGGTTTAGTCTTTATTGATTATGTCTTTTTTTTTCCGTTTTGGTATCCTTCATTTTTTTTTTCCGTGTTGTATGCTTCTTAGCGTGAAAACTAATAAGATCGAGATTGTGATGAGATCGATATCGTAAATACAAGATCATATCTCTTTGTTATTTACTTTCCTATTAATTTCTAATATTTATTCTCTTGTAAGCTATATATGAAAAGTTATAATAATATGAATAAAAGTGTAGTTCCATTTCCACCATTTGTATGGTAGTCTCCACCAAAATATATCAAAATTGTCATTTTTACGTCGACGGTCAATGTAAAGATAACGTTTTCATATTGTTAATTGATGAAAACAACATTTTTATGCCGAGAACTAATGTGAAAATAAAAATTTTCAAGTTGAAATCGGATGTGAGTTTTTATTCCCCACATTGACTGATATTGTGATCATTCACTTTCATACCCTTGTGAGTTTCATTTAAGTTGTGTTTGACAAGACATTTACACTAGAACTGAAATTTTTAGCAAAACCTACCTTATATATTTTGGTTTAACAACCTTCCTGAATAATTTGTTTAAATTAAAATTATATATCTATATCTATTATCTATCTATATACTAAAGCAGCCCGTGAACTTACACGTGGCACATTTTCATGCAACCACCTCATCAAAGTTACACGTGTCAATTTTTTGTTAATTCAGGTCTCACCACGTTAAACCAAATATTTTAAGTATTTAATTTATGAATTTATTTTAAATATTTTACTAACTAATTTGTATTAGTCTCTCATATTATTAATGACCTTTAATTATTTATAATTTAAAAATCAAAATAGTTAAGATTTGCAATCCAATTTTAAAGATATTAAAATTTTAATAACTTATATTTTTAATTTATAATTGAACTTTAAACTTTCTTAAACTTAAAGAATTTAATTTTAAATTTATATCATATTTTTAATTGAACTTATAAACTTTATTTTTTGTTAAACATTAAAAGATCTTAATATTTTTTATATTTTTAAATTTCGATTGACAATTCTGACAATTCTGAACATAATGAATTATCAAATAATTTTTTGACACACAATTATCGTCTAACCCGTGCAGGGCACGGGTATTAAAACTAGTACTTACTAAAACAGAGCACGGGTTGATGACGTGGCGCGATGTGGACGCAGGATTTTTGAAATTGAGCTCCCATAATTAAAGCCAATAAATCTTTATTTTTTACACTATTTTTTAAACCATAAAATCTTTTATTATTAAAATAATAATTTTATAGAAACCAAATCTATTATACTTACTAAAACAGAGCACGGGTTGATGACGTGGCGCGCTGTGGACGCAGGATTTTTGAAATTGAGCTCCCATAATTAAAGCCAATAAATCTTTATTTTTTACACTATTTTTTAAACCATAAAATCTTTTATTTTTAAAATAATAATTTTATAGAAACCAAATCTATTATACTTACTAAAACAGAGCACGAGTTGATAACGTGGCGCGCTGTGGACGCAAGATTTTTGAAATTGAGCTCCCACAATTAAAGCCAATAAATCTTTATTTTTTACACTATTTTTTAAACCATAAAATCTTTTATTACTAAAATAATAATTTTATAGAAACCAAATATATTATATATTATACTTACTAAAACAGAGCACGGGTTGATGACGTGGCGCGCTGTGGACGCAGGATTTTTAAAATTGAGCTCCCACAATTAAAGCCAATAAATATTTATTTTTTACACTATTTTTTAAACCATAAAATCTTTTATTATTAAAATAATAATTTTATAGAAACCAAATCTATTATAGTTACTAAAACAGAGCACGGGTTAATGACGTGGCGCGCTGTGGACGCAGGGATTAGATTAGAGAAGTATACAAAACAAAAGCACGTAAAAAAAATCTATTTCACAATATTCTTTCTCATTTTTTTCAAAACCCGCACAAGGTGCGGGTATTATACTAGTATACATACTAAAGTAGTATACGTTTTACTGACGTGGCACTCTAAGATTTCAGTATTTAAGTCATATATTACTAAACTGCCACTCATCTAAAATAACTCAATTCTCATTTAAAAAAAAAATCTGAAATAACTTATTTCTATTGAGCAACTTAAATTATCAATTTAAGTGAATATTACGTTCTCATGACTCTTGAGCCCTAAATTCAAGCCTTTATATATATATATATATATAGTAATACCCATGCCGTACACGGGTACTACTACCGTGAACAGGATAGGCCTAGCGGGATGAAGAAGTTTAGGTTCATCCCGTCCCGAATATTTATTAGCGCAACGGTATTGCTATTTTTATGAAATTTTGTCAGGAATGGGAAGGAGCCGAAACGAGAACAAGATCGGGATTTATCTCACCCCTATTTATATGTATTAAAAATATGTCAAAGTTGTTTAGTGAAAAAATAAAGAAGGTAAACGTTAATATGTTATAAACATTTAATAAAGAATATTCATATTAGAATATTATTTAATTTGATAAATTTGATATACATAACGAAATTTAAAAATTAAATTAACCAGTGGCAGCAGCTAGCTTTGATCAAATTGTGAAACTATGATTTAAGTTAATAAACTATATCATATATGGTCATTTCATATTACAAGTTTATACATGATTTATTAAAATCTATAGATTTTATTGAAATAAATCCTAAAAATAGTAATAAGCTTAATAAGTAGCCAAGGGCGAGTGGCCACGTGGACCACATGTGCACCACCCATATATATATAAAACTAACAAAATCGGTTTGATTTGACCATTAAACCACCGGTTTAGGTTTTTCGAAAAGATAAACCTAAATCTAAACCACCAACAAACTGAGATGATTTGAAAACTGTTGATTTGATGATTTAGTTCAGGACTCATTTTTAATTTATAATTCCATTAATTTTAAAGTGGGCAATTTTGATAATTAGACCTTTTTAAAAAAGTAGAGTAATAACTAAGCTTTTTAATGTTTTAATTAAGTAAATATACTCCAATCTTTTATATTTATTCTCAAACTCTACATACTCTTCACTCCAGAGGGGTAAATTTACTAAACATAAAAATAAAAAAATTCTAATAAACTAAATTGTTTCTTTTTTTTAAGTCGGGCAACTGACTCGACTACTTTCCGGTCAATATTGTTTTTTCTTTTTAGGGGTGCTTGACTAAATGAATTATTGAATATGTTTATCCTATCACGCCTCCATTTTTGTATGACACACCTTATTTTTCCATGTCTTCTTCTTTTATATATTTTTAATTATTTCTTAGTTGACTCATATAAAAAAAATCATATATATGTATATAACACTCACACAACTCCATCGATCTCACTAAAAGTACGTGACCAAACCTATAGTGATCGATCAATCGATGAGTTACTTCGCCTATGCTTTATGGCTCGTCCTCACGTGCCTTGCCACGCGCCTCCTCTTCAAGTCAAAATCCTCCTTACGGCAACACAAACTCCCACCGGGGCCAGCTCCGATCCCGATCTTCGGTAACCTCTTCCAACTAGGCCCCACGCCACACGTGCACCTCGCTGAGCTCGCATCCAAGTACGGTTCCTTCATGACGCTCCATCTTGGGGCCCGCACGGCCGTCGTGCTCTCCACGGCCTCAGCCACGCGTGACGTGTTCGCCGATAACGACCTCGCGCTCTCTAACCGCGGCGTCTACGACGCCAACACCGCCCTCGATCACGACAAGTTCTCAATTTTGTGGCTTCCAAATGGGCCCCGCTGGCGCTACCTCCGCAAGATCTCTAACTCCCATGTCTTCTCTAACGTCAGCCTCGACCTCAGCCGCCACCTCCGTGAACGGAAAGTCGCTGACCTCCTCGCCTTCATCGACCGACGCTCACACGACGGTAACTATATCTTAGTTTTATTGAAAAAAAACATTTGCAAGCAAATATAGGAGTAAAATGCATGTTTGAATCAATCTTGAACAGGAGCCGCCCTTGACGTGGGGGAAGCAGTTTTCAACCTCACGCTCAACTTCATGTCAAACACAATCTTCTCCATGGATCTTGCGGATCCGAGCTCAGCCACCAGCAGGGAGTTTAAGCAGCTGATGAGGGAACTCTCTGATGCCATCGGAAAACCCAATTTGGTCGATTTTTTCCCCTTCTTGAGAGTGTTGGATCCACAGGGAGTCAGGAGAAAGGTGGCAAGGCATTTGAAGAAGCTGACCGATCTTATCGATGGGTTGATCGGAGATCGGCTCTCTGGAAAGTCAGGCGTCGCGCCGGAGAGTGAGCAAGATATGTTGGGTGTGTTGCTTAAGTTTAGCCGCGAGGAGAGCAGTGAGATAACTCGTTCTTTCATCACCCATATACTCACGGTAATTGGTAAATTAACTATAATTTTGTAAGGGTATATGATAAACTTCTAAACAAAATATACGTTCATTTACCAATGTAGGATTTGTTCATGGGAGGAACCGACACTACTGCATCAACAATCGAATATGCGATGTCGGAGCTGATCAGAAACCCCGAGAAGATGAAAAAGCTCCGTGAAGAGCTTGACAAAGTCATCGGAAGAGGGAACCCCATCCACGAATCCGACCTGTCAAAGCTTTCCTACCTTCAGGCGGTGATGAAGGAGACACTCCGGATCCACCCACCAATCCCCCTAGCCTCCCGACGAGCTCTAGACACCGACATTTTGGCACGTGGCTTCACCATCCCTAGAGGAACGCGTGTGTGGGTCAACCTGTGGGCCATTGGACGGGACCCCAACGTCTGGACTGACCCGCTCAAGTTCGAACCCGAGAGGCACATGGGGTCCGAATCCGATTATAGAAGTAATAACTTTGAGGTGATTCCGTTTGGAATGGGTCGGAGGATGTGCCCTGGATTGTCACTGGTGATGAGGATGGGGCCACTTGTGTTGGGTTCGTTGGTTCATTCTTTTGATTGGAAGCTTGAAGGCAATGCAAAGCCGGAAAGTTTAGGTATGGAGGAAGAGTTTGGGCTTACTGTTCAGAAGGCTGTTCCCCTGCGTGCTATCCCTGTTAGGGTTTAGATTTAGCCGTAGCAACATGGTCGCCATGTGGTGCATTGTTGTCCGTTGGATCACATAAGGACATGGAACAAGATGCTTCTGATACATTTCAATGGGAATTTTCAAGAACTGACCTTTTGTGCTTGTTTCTGTAATACATTATTACACTAAATACCATGTCAGAAATTGGCAAGGCTTTCTTATTGTTATGCAACTTTAGAGTTATTGCATATGCCAAGGAGGGCAACATAAATATGTAGGTACCCAGGAAAGCCTCAAGAATAATGGTGAATTTTGTGAGGGATAGATTAATCAGAAGGGCCAATCATCTTCTCAGGGACAACATGTTGGTCGAACTCTTCACTACTGAGCACTCCAAGCTTCAAGGCAGCCTCCTGCACAATGATGAATTTTATGAGGGAAGAACAGAAACATGTAGTCTCAAGAAAGATAGGTATTAATTAGATTCTACCTTTAAGGTAGTTCCTTCCTTGTGTGCAGTCTTGGCAACTGCAGCAGCATTGTCATAACCGATTTTCTGACATAGAACGAGAGCATAAGTGAGGAGAGGACATGTAGATCAAGCAAAACAGTGAGAATTCAGCATAGTAAGACAGCTTACAGGATTTAAGGCTGTGACAAGCATTAGTGACTGCATCACAAAGAAAAACAAGAGAAGTACGCATTAGTAAGAGCCGTCCTACAGATTGTGGATAGTAAGATTGCCCTGGATCAAGAAAAATGAGCCTTACCTCATGTAGCAGCTTTGAAATTCTCTCCCGGTTGGCTTGAATCCCTCTCACACAGTTCTTCTCAAAGGATGCAGAAGCATCCCCTAACAATCTTATTGACTGAAAAGGCATGAGTACAGATGAATACAAATACAAGTCAAATGTAAAAGAAACTAGATTTTATACTATGTGATCATTAGCATAGCCACTTCAAAGTATTAAAGACATATCCACTGATTAGCGTGCCTTAAAGTTTATCATGACTTTCCTATCCAATCCTTGAATGGAAAGAGGAAAATGGTCCTCTTGCAACACAAAAGATTAGATTTTAAAGATCGACTAATAAAAGATTATGTTTGGACTATATTTAGTAAAAGCAAGCATGAAAATATGTCTAAAGTATCACAATGCAACAATATTTGACATCAAATTCTAAACAAATATGGTCATACTAGCATGTTTTGCCGCATCAAATCCATTCAACCACACCTTGTGACATATCTAAGATTTGATGATTCCCATGTATAACTATTTGAAAAAATCTTAGTTAAACTTGCCACTTGTATAATGTCTAATTCATAACTGTGTATCACATAACTTACATGTAGGAGAGCATTAGCAATGAGAGGTTTGAACACATTCAGCTCAAAATGACCATTCGATCCACCAACTGTGATAGCTACATGGTTTCCCATCACCTGCAAGTCCAAATTAAACAAATAAGCCTCAAAAAAACATCTCATTACTTTCTTTTTGAAGGAAAAAGGCAATATTTTAGGGGGGGTTAACAATACTGTCATCCAGAAGATTTACCACAGAAGATCTTATTGTTGTCTTATGCCAACAAGATACAAAAGAAACTTGATAGCTTACCTGAGCACAGACCATGGTGAGTGCCTCGCACTGTGTAGGGTTAACCTTGCCCTAAAACACACATGATTATTATCAGCACATGCAACTTAGTAGAGAAACAACCTAGCCTGATTTTGCTTTCTATACAATGATGAAGATACAAGTAAGGACTTTACAGGCATTATACTGCTTCCTGGTTCATTTTCTGGAAGAATAAGTTCACCAAGACCACACCTTGGACCACTGCATGAAAAAGAATTGAGTCAGACTGTGAGAAGCAGAAAAAACAATTAATTCAAGCAGAAAATTTCAGTGAAGGGTGACTTATCCCAAAGTAATACCTTCCTAAAAGGCGAATATCATTGGCAACTTTCATCAGAGAAGCAGCCACTGTATTAAGAGACCCGCTGGATTCAACAAAAGCATCATGTGCAGCCTTACCAAAGCAAAACAAAGAGCCAGAAAACACGGTTATCTCTCAATTTATCAGAATGATCCCAGACACACTAACCAAAAGGGAGGGGGTAAGTGAGATATTTGATATCAACCAGAGCCTCAAACTTGTTCTCCGCTGTCACAAAGGGCAAGCTTGTCTCTTCAGCAACTGCTGCAGCAATTTTCACATCAAACCTAAAAGAGTCATAAACATGTCATTTCATCATCCTAAAATTTCTTTACATTAATTATAGAACACATCTCCAAGCAAAAACAAAATAAAAAACATTATATTGACAACACCCGGTGCTACAGACACAAATATAAAGACTCTAGAGTAGTAAGTAGGAGACCTAAGACACTGAGAAGGATTACAAACAAGGGTTTTAGTACAAAAGAAAAGCACAACAGGGAGGAAATGATCACAAAACTAAGAGCGTTGCAAGTATACCCTTTCTTGGTGTTCAATCCAGTTCCAACAGCAGTTCCACCTTGTGCCAGCTAAGCCCAATGAAAAATAAATAAAAAATATAGTAAATTTAAAAAATTCCAAACAAAAAGGAATAAGATAGCATCCAAACCAAGTATACACACCTGATACATCCGAGGTAGAGTGCAACTGACCCTTTCAATTCCATACTTCACCTATAACAATATAAAAAAAAAAAAACATAATTAAGGGGTCATGCATGACAAGTGTGCATTGAAGTTGCTAATAAATTGATACTTGAAAGTGAGGGAAATACTGCATCTCCTCAATAGAGAATATAACATACCTGGGTAGCATAACCACTGAACTCTTGACCAAGAGTCAAAGGTGTAGCATCTTGGGTGTGAGTGCGTCCAATCTTGACAATATCTTTAAACTCAACAGACTGATGCATGCAACGAAAGGACACTTGTTACTTTAGAACCAAAATTTGGATTAGGTTGTGGCAATTATTCAACATCTACTTTTTAAAAGTACAGTAGCAGTGTATAGGAACAAAGCCAAAATTGATGTAGATGGGTTCTCTGTGAAAGTTTTGGGAGTAAGCTCCAGGAATTCATTCGTGCCTCTGGTTTATCTCTTCTTTGATTGTCCGAACTATGTCTTATTATCCTAATTGTGTTCTTCCTGATTTATGCTCTATTAGGAAAAAGCAAGCCGAAAAATGTTAAGGGCTCTATAGTAGATACTAGATAGAAAAGTAGAGAAAGTAAAGGGCATACTGAAACGAGAAACCAAAAACAAGACAAAACAGAACTTAGTTCTTGTCAGAAACCACTGACTACAAGAATTCACAATTGGCTGGCTCCTAAACAAATTTCTCCTTCTTCCATCTTAGCTCATCTTTCATATATAATAAGAGTGATAAGATGTGCACAGGGTAACGGACCTCCTTCTACCAAAAAAAACTCTGATCATAAAATAAATTAAACTTAGCAATGTAACCTTTGCATGCAACGAAGAATGTAAATGCTTCAAGTTTGGCACCAATCTTGAATTTATTTCCATAGCTGCAGCAATATGCATGACCTGGATAAAAACTATGATCAGAAAATAGGGCGACAAAATCTGTCTAATGCTACTAAAAAGTAGTGCATTAATGGTTTTCAAGAAAGATACTTTTCAGAAATAAGCTTAGTAGCTTACAGTTGGAAATGTATCGTTGGAAGATTGTGACCTGTTCACATGGTCATTTGGATGCACAAACTTATCACCTCGCTTGTGACCAAGAATTTCAGCTGCTCTGTTGGCAATAACCTGCACAAACACGTTGGTCCAACTAAAGAAATACAGGAAGGGAGAGAAATAGAACCACCAAACACATATTAAAGACAAAGAAATGAAAGACGATAAAAGAAACCAAATCTGCATGGTAAAGGGATCAACAACGTCACTAGTCTATTTGCAGCTTATATGGTAATTACCATCACACCTTAAGGGGGAACATACTTTAGCAGCATCAGTAGAATTAACTCTCAATGCAAAAGAGAAGTCTAACACTGTTCTTTACAATAAGAAATAACATCTTATTTGGGGCAGGTTTTACTTATATATAGAGGGATCATTCTCAACCCTACAACCAAATGCATCCATCTCATGATAGCAGATACTCAATTCATAGCAGCAACCTCATTCCATGATTGGTTTGATAGGTAAGATGGCAGTAACATAAAAAAAAAAAAGCAAAAGTAGATTTGTTCAGCAATCCCATACAACTTACTAAAATGGTTTTGAGCACTTCAGTAAGCATGACGATAAATCTTTACTTAAGTAATGATGTTATTCTCACCTCATTTGCATTCATGTTGCTTTGAGTGCCACTTCCAGTCTGCCACACAACAAGTGGAAAATGATCATTTAACTTCCCCTCGGCGACTTCCTCGGCAGCTTGGATAACTGCTTTACCGATTGTTGGGTCAAGACCATATTCCATATTCACCTGCAGCAGAATATCACACATATTTCATTTATGTTTGTGCAGAAAGTGACCAAACATTTCTATTTGATCTAGTCACTAGAACAAATGAAAAATGAATTTGTACAAGCTTCAAAGTGATGCACGTTTCACTGAAACTTGACCGAGAACTATAACTTTTATCATGCTTAAGTCTTTAGTCGATGTAGAAAACCTAGTATGATAATGGGACATTAAAAATCTCAATTTTATCACAAACCCAAGAAACATCTCAAACTACTAGAACACAAACAAAGCAACTTGAATGAGGAATTAAGAAGTGTGGAGAAAACCTGACATCACTCCTTTACAAATCCCACCTCTACAAGGGAGGTATGAGCAACAAAGAGTTCTTAATTTGCTCTATTCACACATCAAGCGAGATCAATGTATAAGGGAGATTTGGTTTTAAAATATGAAATGAGAGATATATAGCTGACCGCAAAAGCATTTATGTAACCACCTAAAATAGACATATCAATGTAAAACAGAACAGGGAGCTAGTTAAAACCTACCTTAGCAGCACATTTCTTCAGAATACCAAAGGCACGAATAATTGGTTCAGGCATGCGTTCATGTTCACCCCCTATGTCAAAGTTTTGCAGCGATCTTTGAGTTTGAGCACCCCACAACCTAAGAATTCCAGCCATAATCACAAAGTTTACTTAGAGATACTCTCTGTTGCTATCCAGATAATGGTGCAAAAGTTGGACACACAAACCTTATTAAGCACATTGTTGTTGACATTTTATGATGATACCAAGTTACCAACTGCTATGGATGTGTATCCATAGTTACTTATCAGTTACCAGTCCACTTAATTTACCAATTTCTAAAATTAAAAACATTTAATTCCAGAGTTTCGACTTAAGATTCCAAAAACACAAACAAAAGCATCCATTCAACAGATCTCTGATCTCAGAAGAGATCTCAAAAGCCAGTAACAAGCAAATCACGTGTTCCGATTAGAACCGAGATCAAATGGATCAGCAAAACCACATGTTCAGATGTTCAAATTCTACATTCCCAAACAAATAATATTCAAACACCGTATTAGGAGATTATACATCCATCACGCACATTGAAAGGGAGTTATTGCAACTATAATACAATAATAGGCAGAAGTAGCAATGGTCGAGCATTAGTACTTGTCAGAAGGGACAAGGATGGGTCCAAATGTATCGCGTTCTTCCCTAAATGAAGATGAATAGAACCTAAGCAGCGTAGAACGCAGCACTGAGGTCGCCGATACAGCTGAAAAACGGCGATTGGCAACATACATCGCCATGATTACTTAATCCTGGTTTCAGCAAACACAGAACGGGAAGGTGAGATGTTAGCCATTAGATATAAAGAATCGATAGAGACTGATAAGCAATCTCGAAGCCTTACCAAAAATGAAGATCGATCGGATACGAATGAGCGGATGATTCAGGGTTTTGGGTTTCGAGAGGATTCTGAGACTGCTCAGCTGTGGGTTGCACGCCGGCTATTAATTTCCATTTAGACATTATTCTGTATTATTTTACTCAATTACTAGGGCGAGACAGGGGCTTTTCGATTGAGATGATTTACGGCAGTGTGTTTTTTGGTCAGATCATCGTACATCGGATCCGTTTGATAAGGGTATAAATTAGGGGATTAAGAAATAATTTTCGTAATTTTGGGTTAGATAATGTAGATTATGAGAATTTTATAATATTATAAAACTTCAATTACAAGAATGGTATAGATTATTGAGGCTAAAATCTCATTTCTACCCCTCTTCTTTTTCGTAATTTTACTCACAATATATTCATTTTACCAAGCACTCATTTCACTTATTTTCATACTCATCCTCCTAGACAAATTCATATCCTTAATTCTTAATCCAAGTAATTCTCTTCATCCTCATTTTCACTTACATAATCTTACGTTACCAAACGGGCCCATTATATACCTTTGGGTTGATTGGGTAAGTAGGCACTTTTTGTGTACTTAGTATTAAGTAGGCCCTTTTTATATTTTGTAGACAAACTAGGCCCCTCTTATTTATTAATAAAGATTAATTGAAAGGGTTAATTGGTAATTTTACATGAGTCCAAGCCCAATCAATTTAATTAAGCCCAAGTTCAGTTCAGGCCCACACGAGTTACATACATAAGCCCAATCAATTTAATTAAGCCCAAGTTCAGTTCAGGCCCACACGAGTTACATACATAAGCCCAATCAATTTAATTAAGCCCAAGTTCAGTTCAGGCCCACACGAGTTACATACATAAGCCCACAACAGTTGTTGTAGCTAGTGAGTATTGAACTCTGGGCAACAGGACCTCCCTCCCACCCTTATACCAGCTGGACTAACTAAACTTCCAGTATTCTCTTGTAGATACACGATATTAATACACAATTTCTATTACATAAATTCAATTACACAAGTCCGTCATTTCTCAATTACACAAGTCCGTCATTTCTCAATTACACAAGTCCGTCATTTACACAAAGTTCGTCATTTACACAAAATCCGTCATTTACACCGTCCGTCTTGTAGATACACAATATTGTGTCCTTGTGTATTGTCTAGCCGATAATTCCGTCTTTTTTCCATTACATAAGTCCGGTCCTTTGTTTACATAAGGTTTACTACACGAGCTCAAATGAGTTGTACATACCCAAAATGCCATCATTTACGCAGGTCTGATCCGTTGTTTACACAAGGTTGAATTACGCAAGCCTCAAATGAGTTGCACAATCCAAAAAATCCGTCACTTACGTTATTCTCTCATTTACACAATCCCGTCGTTTACACAATCCCGTCATTTACACTAGGTCGAGTTACACAAGGTCGAGTTACACAAGGTCAAGTTACACAAGGTCAAGTTACACAAGCCCATCGAGTTACACAAGTCCAAGCCCATCGAGTTACACAAGGTCGAGTTACACAAGGTCGAGTTACACAAGTCTAAGCCCATCGAGTTACATAAATCCAAGCCCATCGAGTTACACAAGCCCATTTTTTATTATAAAAAGACCATATTCCGTATTTATAATGTTGATTCAAATCTTCTAATTAATCAAATTGGAGCAATTTGTGAACTTTATAAATAGTGAACATTTCCTGAAATTATATAACTTGGGCAAAAAAATTGAACTCTGGCATATTTATAGATTTTCTAAACACTGAGATTATAAACTAATTATGAAATATATATGATTATTTGTAATTTATACTAATTTCAATTCACGTTCCTCAAGCATAGATGCGCACAAGCGCAGCAGTTGATTCTCCAACCAAAATCGACATAGCAAATCCACCTTCACAAATCTCAATTAATGCAGCATAAGCGCAAGATCGAAAAGCCTCAATTTATATTTACTCATATATTCCATCCATAATCAACTTACCAATTTAGTCAATCCAGCACAAAAATCGCACTTAACTGGAAGGCCGGTGCATAAGCAGCGGCGGCAGTGCCTTCTTCATGTATGCGAGGCGGATTTTTCGGCGGGCAAGGTGGCGACATGGAAGGCCGGTGCCGAGTAGTGTGGCGACAGGGAAGGCCGGTGCCGAGATCTGCGGCGAAATGGAAGACGGTTCCGAGATCTGCGGCCAAATGGAAGACGGTTCCGAGATCTGCGGTGACAGGAAGAGAAGACTAACCTTCACAAATCTAAACTAACAGATCGAAGGCGGTTCCAGATCGAAGGTGAGCATACCCGGGTGGCGGATGGTTGTTTCGATCCCCGGAAATCAAATCGGAGGAAGAGAAATCAGATTTGTTCGTCAAGAAGGAGACAAGAAAGTATCAAACTCTAACAAAAACACTACATCAAGAATAGAAAAATGGAGATGAAGAAGAACAACAAACCAACCACCGGAGAGTACTGCAACAAACGCGGCCAACGGCCGGGAAGGACGCAGCAAACCGCCCGGGAATGAGGTTGAAGAAGACCACCGACTCTGGAAAGATTACAGAAACCCTAATTGCTTCGAACGTGAGATTTGTCAATTAGAGAGAATTTATAGGAATTATATTTTACATTTTACTCTTATACCCCTATAATTAATTTATTTTAGATTTAAAATTTTGTAAAATTAATAGAGGGGCCTAGTTAGTATCTAATAAACCAAAAGTGCCCCAATGGCTAAATTTTCTCTATACCTTTTTCCTGCTCTGTTATGCTTAAGATTTCATTAGAATACCGTTACACGCACCAGCCACCGTCAGAAAACTATAGAATGGATGTGTGTGAGTGCTACTCTTTTGGTTTTCATTTTAGTTGATAAAACTATTGTTGAAAGGTTAGTTTTTGTGTTGGGTTTTCATATTGATTAAGTACGGTAATTAAGAAGGTGAGTAGATGTGAAAATCATTATCAAGCAAGAACTCACAAAATGTCAATAAGATTCTAATACTTGATTCCGTTACAATTGTGATTGAGATGCTTTGATCATTCAAATGTCTACTATCAGATTCTAAGCTCTCCGGAAATGATCGTGCATGATTTTCTCAGCTAATAAGTTTTCAATTATTAGCGCGATTATAGAATTGTTCCATTCAAGAAGTTGTGATCATAATCAACAAACACCAAAACAAATATTAAAAAAAAGAAAGCAAAATGGGACTTCTCTCTAAGGATCACATTGGGAGTCGATGCACGAATACTCTTTTGTATTCAGAATGCACGGATACTCTCCGCCCTATTGTTGAACAAGTGCACTTCCGGAACATCAAATCAAGAGGTGCTCTCAAAGTTTATGGCAAAGACGGGCGTTCTATTCGAATTGCCGGGAAATTGTACAAGAATGCTTCAAACAAGTATGAATGACACCGTCCTTGTCCTCATTTCCAAAGTGGAAAATCATGAATCAATGAGCAATTTTAGGCATATCTTATTATGTAATGTCGTCTACGAGACTATCAAGTAGTTGCCGGTATCCCGGCCTCTATGTTGGGAGGTTTCATTTCAAGGAGATTGAATAAAGACAACGTAAATAAAGTCCAAGAGGCTAGCACGTCTATGAGCAAGAAGAGATGTGCGTCATTATTATCCGAGAGGCCTTCATGTCTATGATCAACAAGAGATTCGGGAAAATTTGGATGGCCTTTAGGATTTTGTCCAGATCAAGCCGGGCAACCTTGTCAGTATCCGCCTGTTTTGTGTATGATCTATTGAAGTGATCTCTATTGAAGAGATATTACGACTTATAAGATATGGGTTTTTCTAATATTACCTCTACTTCATGGGTTACGTACATTGATAATGGGAGTGTTATAGTTTGTGTGCTTCCTTGATTTGCTCAGTACACAAGATCACGGGAGAAAGACATTTCCTAGAGATGACAAGATCGACAAAGACAATTCAATTATAATTCCCAGATCAAATGACAAATCTGATTCTCATTGAATAAAATGTTGAAAGATGTATTACAATTTTACAGTAATAATAGTATCTGTTGCAGGAGAACCACAAATGTCAAAGAACAAGGCCGTTCTTAGAAGAAGGAAGCAAGCTGAACTTCAACAAGAATGACAAAATCACTGATCATTTTATTAAATTTATGTGAATGATTAACCTTTTGATCATTCTCATCTCTTGTCAACTACAGTCAAATAATGTTACAGTCTGTGATAGAGCATTTCCTCCAACTTCATTATTAAAGTTCAGCTTGCAACGAGCAAAGTTGGTTCCAATCAGTAGAATATAACTCAAAGCTCGAGTAGGGCTTATACAATGACTGATGTACCAGTGACTCGAAGGATAACACAAATTAGAACAAGACCAAAGGGAAACGTACACTTTCAGATCGGAAAACACACTGCCAATGAATTTTGAAAACCGAAAATCATGCAAAAACGATAAATATGCCAAGGATTCTCTCAGACAAATGCCTCGTTTTGTCATCAATATTTGAATGGATTATCAGACTCGTCATCATTTTTCAATCATCACAGAGAAACTCTTACCCAGGCAACAATCGATTCAATTTTGAAAACTGAAATTGACAAAAAAAAAAAAAAAGAGCTAGAGTCATTAGATAGGAGGGAAAGACTAATGCAAAGTTTATCATAATCACTATCTGAACTATGCTTCAAATCATCACTCGAATCCGAAATTTCATTGGAAAAAAAAAATTGCAAATCAAACAAATAGTCTCAGAAGGAAGGCAGTAGTGTGTTGTAATCTCAATTTGAATTCATACAACAATAACACAAATATGATTTCATCATCAACCATTAACTTAAATTCAGATATATGCTTATCAAAATATAATCATCGGCCAATACCATAAAAAACACAAATCTAAACCAACGAGATATCAACATGGATTAAATTGGCCAAATACCATAAAACTTGTGTAAAAATCAGTTCATATATGAAAAGACAGTGAGAAGAACTCAGATGCCAATGAACTCAGAAAATGCTCATTGGAATCAAATTGAATTACTTGTCCATGCGCTAGACATACTAAAACAACAGGCCCCAATGAAAGTTCCTCAGAACAGGAGCCAATGAACTCAGAAAATGCTCATTGGAATCAAATTGAATTAAACATAGTTGTCCCTTTTCAACCTGATTACCATACCCTTTTGTTTGCAACTTTCATCAGCTCAGTCAATCCGTACAGAACACAATAACCATATGAATGGTGTCATTCTGAAATCGAAATGTTCGAAATCAAAAGAAAGCAAAACCAATAATAAGCCAATAGGATTTCTCTCAGACAAATGCCTCGATTGTCGTCAGTATTGAATGGATAATGATTATCAGACTCGTCATCAATTTTGATCATCACTGAGAAACTTTCACCACAGGCAACCAACAGATGAATTATAAAACTCAATAGAAAACTTGTGAATAATCAAAAGGGAGAAAAGGAACAGGATTCCGTCAGATAGGAGCGAAATACTAATGAAGATTATTATAATCACATATAATCATCTGAACTATGCATAAGATCATCACTCGAAATCCAATATCCCTTCAAATTGAATTCACAAATAAAGATAGAACATTCACAATGAAAGTACAAGAATGAATCGGGACAACAATTCTGTTTACTTCACTCCTCGATTAACAAATATAAAATCGGACCACGAAATATACAAATGAAGAAGATTAAGAAAAGCTGGCCTCAAATTGCAAACCTCGCAACAAATTATGAAAACTTGTGTAAAAATCAGTTCAGATCTGAAAAGATAGTGAGAGGAACTCAGATTATGGTTGGTCGGCAAGGCGAACGAATTCGATCACCATTACGACGAACGAGACCATTGAATTAATCGTCATTGTCCCCCAAATTGTAAAACACATACAGAAAGAATTTAGACAGGGAACGGAACAATTACAGGAGAGTGAGGACGGTGTAGTCGAAGCATCGTGCTAGAGTTTTTTTATAAAGAGAAGGGAATTAGGGTTTGTTTAAACGGTGTGTCATGGAATATTATCAAAAGTACCCAAAATTTACAAGTAATTCTAAAATCATGCACAAAAACAAGAAATTTTCAGGAAAATAGATATTTTCTAGAATGCCCTTGACAATTTTTATATTTTCTAGATTAGAATTGAATGAACTTTTAAAAAGAAAATAATCAATATTTACGATTTATACAAAGCGTTATTTATCTTATTTGACTTCATTACTATTGACAAAATTATATTGAGTCAAGGTTTAAACTATCATATATATCTTCGAATTTAGTTTTATTGAGTCTTCGAAAATTCGGAATAAAAGAATTATGTGACACATTTGAGTACATTATAAATGGCATATTATTGTTTTGAGTGGGATATATGTAATCGGATATGTCATCCCGCACCCTATCACCTTTGGTGTTCGAGTACTTGACAATTGTACATTTACTTTGATGTATTGATAAGGCGGAGACTTATGTCCTTAAGTATGGGGCAAATAATATCATTATGTACTTAAGATTAGTCTTATATAAGACCAAATTTTAGTGGTTCTAGCAAAATTTGAATACTTCTCTCCTAGCTGGATCTAAGAACATGGTTAAGATTAACCATGTTCACACCTAGACGGCCAAATTTGAATACTTAAGATTAGTCTTAACTTTTAAAAATGCCAAACTCACACCCAGACCTGGATGTTGTCTATCAACATAAAATTGCCAAATTCACACCTAGACGGCCAGGCCAACCGTAAGATTAGTCTCACGCAGAAAGAAAGGGCAAGGAAACTGACGTTTGTAGATCCAGGTGAAAACAGAAGAAAACAGTAGATTCAGTTCAAACACCAAATTCAATCCTATTCTCATTATGCACAAAATAAATTACAGGGTAAGTTGGCCGATAAAAGTAGCGTTCATTGCCGAAACCTACATGTAGAAAGGAAGCATAACATAAGCTGGGCTACTCAAATCATCTTTGAAATTTGTAGCTTCAGTCTCAAATGCAGGAAGAACCCTATTGTCATGTGAAAATAAGTTACATCTGAAAACATCTAGATTTTACCCAGTCTAGGACTTTTTGTTTGTTTTATGGGAAAGAATCCTTGGAGAGGGAAGGGGTTCACCAAGTGTGCAATCCGAGAAACTCAGATACTCTTCCTCGCTATAAGCCATCATCAAGTATGGTCGAGAACAGCAGGGACTGTACAAACTCACACCTCTGAGCCTTCTCTTCCTTGTTTTCATCATTTACTGATAAATTTTCCATGGCCCTGCAAACACAAAACACTACCATACATCAGATCCTATTTTTTACTCTACCTAGGTTATCATATGTTCCTGTCCTAAATGCACAAGTTCATCAGGACATAAATATTACCGCAAAAATGTGCACAGGAAAAAAAAATGAAGGATTGGGATCAGTGCTACGAAGGAAGGGTAACTTAGCGTGCTAATCCAATTATACAACTATATAAACAGCTATGAGAGAACAGACCCTAAAGGGGGGAACATTAGACATTAAGAAATCCACATGAAAGGAAATAATCTTGACTGTTATTAAAGGTTCCGTTCGCACAAGTTGAAACATCATCTGAAACTACAATCTTACAACACTATACTTTAGCTTTTTGAAGGCGTGAGTGCATATAAAAAACATTATACATTGAGCTTTTGTCTATTTTCATGGACTTATTTATACTTTTTTGGTACATTTATTCAGCCACTATATTTATATTTTTGGTTACTTTGTCATATATGAAAATAAACATATAAACATAATGTCTAGACTTATCTTTTATTTAATAATTAAAAGTTCAATAATAATAGTGACATTGTCTTTAATAGTGAAATTGATAAAATTTCTGTATTTATAATTGGATGAAGTAAAATCATTTTTTTTTTAATTTGAGAAGGGTGACATCAATTATTCAACAAATAAAAGATAATTTGAGAACAAATGACATTAATTATTTGAGAACAAATGACATTAATTATTCATACTCCATTGTCCACCCTATATAAATTCATCTCATTTCGTACCATCTTAAACAATAATCGTCATATAGATCATAGAAAGCGAACTTTACTGTCTTACCTTTCCAAGATATTCTCAGTCAAGGGCTTCTCTTCTTGGAAAATCTCTTTAGAAGAATCAGGTGTACTTTGGAAACTTGTTGTGCTCGGGTAGTTTCCAATAAATGATGTGAGCAGCCTATCAGCTGCCACGTTGGTTGAAAAACCCAAAGATGGTGGTCTCATAAGAAGAGCCTCAAGATTCCTGTCATCCAGTTCCTTTTGCAACATGGAAATAGTATTAGATTCCCTTCCAGCATGACCACCCCTGTAGTTTTCTGGTCAAGGAATCAAGTCATATATATATGTGTGTGTGTGTGTGTGTTCGCTTTTAGACATCAAAATATCAAGTCATATTTACACTGTATAAACATTAGACTGCAGAGGTATTTGCATAGAGCCATCCATAGAAATATTTGATGTTTAGGGTAGAGACATGCCAAGTGTTCAAAAAGAAGAGGTAATTGCCCGTCACAGAATTATGACTAGGAAGCTTTCTCCCAATTTTTTGCCTCATACATATTGCCTGTCAAAGACTTGGACGTCCTAGTTTTTTGCCTCATACATATTGAAAAAAATAGAAAGACAGAAAGAAAGAAGTGTGATTTGTTTTAGGAATTCTGAGACTAGGAAGCTTTCTCCCACGCCAAAAGAAATAAACTGGTGATAGTTGCTACTCATCAGATAGCTGTGCAATAGAGATTTACAAATGCTAAATTTAAACAAAACATTAACAGTGATGTGGCTCTCCCCTTCCAGCTTGAAAAATTATACCGAGTACGGATTAAATTTTGGAGAACAAAACACTGAAATTTATAGTGACATAGTAGTGTCAAACAAACATTTATACTATCATCAGCAAACAATGGCATCACGCAATATAAAGACAACTTTACTTGAGAAAAAGGATATTCTTTGAATGTATTCATGCTCCATTGCAACGTGATCAATCAAACCTACTCCCACGACAACTCCACAAATGGGGCAAATCTGAACACATCAACAAAATAGGCAATACTTAGTTCAGAAGAAAGCAAATTATACCAACAAGTGACATGGCTCCCACAACAACAAAGTTCGCAAATTTGGTAGGTCTAGTTGCCACGAAAATCAGCACAGCTTAACTATGAATCCCCCTAGAAAGGAAGAACCTAGACAGAGACCTATGAAAAATTTTCGTCACAATAAGACTCCTTGGAGGTTCTTTCTTGGTAGATTTATAGTCAAGTTGGCATCTTTTCTAACAAAACCCCTTTATATGGTCGAACTAGAGATCAAAAGCAATAAAAACACAAATACTCCTATTTGAAGGAATAAATCACACTTGAGACATATTATTACTACAGTCATTAAGCCACAAGTTTGTACCCAACTAAGTGGAGTCCTAAGTCTTTCTTTTTAAAAATAAAGGAGCACAAATACTAGCTACTACAGATATCATGACTACAACCAAGAAAACCCTAATTGATCAGTATAGAATACAAGCTCAAAAGGTAAGACACAGGCAAGGACCGCACATGGAAGATAGGATGAAATAGAGTTGATATTTCTAGTAAGATAATTGAAACTGACATCTTGGAGTAATAAAAAATTATTTAAGACAGATAACAAAATGAGGAGGCTCCATACCCCTTTCTTAGATTCAACAGGATGCACCTCCTCGATATGACAGCATAACCCAAGGATATCAAAATCTTCGTTGCAAAATGGGCAAACATACTCCACTTCCATATCATCATCATAATCAACCTCCTCATAATCATCGTAGAAATCTGCTTCAAAAACAATCGATCATCGCAAAAGCAACAAATTTACAATAAAAACATCAAATCGAACAATCGATGAATAACAATATCAACACAAAACATGAAAAATGAATCCGGAACGCAAAATCCATCATATTGGACAGGATTGGATTGCTTACCATACGAACTAGACTTGTTTGCTGCGGGATTATACTTGGAAGAAGAAGTCAACATCCCATAGCTCCAGACTTGGTCCTCCATCGAAATCGTTGAGATTTGAAGATTGAAATCGGCAGAAAAGTTAGAATCCAAACTCGTAATCGGGAAAGCTTATGTAGCGCGTCCGAAGTTAAAGAGGAAGAACAAAAATCGAAAGAGGGAAAGTGGGTGGAAGAAGAGGAAAATGTCAGAGAACAGCGTAGAGGGGAGAGAAGAGAGGGGAGGGGTTGTTTGGATGCTATATAAAAGGAAAGGACACGCACAACTCGGTGTTTCGAAAAGACAATAATGGACATGGCTTTTCCATTATTTCCTTGATTTTATTCATCATTAACCTCGATAAAAATCAAATTAATAAATATAAAATACCAAACTAATAAATATAAAATCACATTATCTATATAAATATTATTAAGACAGCTCCCATTTTACTCACGTGTTAACTTCTAAGATTGTGACGTAATTTTGTCAAATAATGACAAATTTGTCATAATATATTTATAAATTTGTCATTAATTATTTTATGAAAATTTTTTATTAGAATTAGTAAGCCGTCATCATGTCCGTCAACTTTGCTTTTAAAAAAAACTAAAAATAAATATACTTATTTACCAATCAAAATTTAACAAATTAATCTAATATAATTCAATTTTATTAGAATTAATAAACCGTCATCATGTCCGTCGACTTTGTTGAAAAAATCTCACACAAATTTGACACGTTTTATAAATTTAAAACTAAATCAAAATTTGCTTATCCAGCTTTATATAAGTAACCAATGTCAATGAGAAAGTCTACTCTCACTACTTTCATTTCTTTTTTTTAATTTTTCGTGTTAAAGTGATAATATATTAATGTATAATTCTCTAATTATAATTATGTTAATAGATTTTTAATTATTTCATTTTATTTATTAAAAAAACTCAGCTTTATTAATTTAATTTTTATAGATTAATATTCAATATATAATATATAAAAGTGAAAACATAATATATTTTTATTTAGACAAAACCCGCACCCCACTTAACTGGTTTTTTTAAAAGGCATAAAAATCAAATTAATAAATAATTGAGTTTTTTATCCAACCTAGTTAGATTATGAAATTGAAAATATAATCACCGTCTTTTCATGCTTTGTTTTCTAATTTCTTTTGAATGGTCAATAAATATAAAATGTATTGTCAACAAACTTAAAATAAAAAATTATACATGTTGATAGTTCATTTTACACTTTGTACATAGATAATTACCATTTTTTTGTTATCTCTAAAAATATAAAATGTACAAGTTGTCTTTGTATCAACATGTGTTATACAACTTTGTATCAACATGTGTTAAATAGAATATCAACAAGTACATTTTTACACTTACAGAAATAAATGCATGTTTTTTTTTTTATTGTTCTTTTAATATCTTATTTTTAATTCTTTATACTTGGGACGTTTGAAAAAATAATTCTATAACATAGTGAGACATTGTGTTTATCCGTCTATCCACAATTTATGTTTTAAAATATATTTTGATGTGCGGAGGCTACTGTCCCTCCTTCCTACCAAGAAAAACAATTTATGTTTTAAAATTAACATCGACTCTATAACTAAAATCTTAGCATAGTAGAGTTTGAAATATATAACACAAAATAGTCACTTACTTGTACTTGAAGTGACTATGACTATTGAGTTCCAGGTACATGTACAGAAAGAATAAGGATACTTTAAATTACATTGAATAATTTGACCAGCAAAAATAACTCGATCGTCATATTCGTCTAAGCTTAAGAAATAAAATATTGAGTAAATTTAGAAATCGTTTGGTGCCCCTCCGGTTTATAAGTTATTTTTGGAGTTTATAAATTGTGAAGGAACGTTCTGACTTTGACAAACACTGCCACGTAATTCAAGCCATAGCTAAGTAACGAGATGCTTGCTACGCAAGGAAGAAGACGCTTACTCAGCTAATTAGCAATTAACAAACTCATAATTAAGGTCTAATTATACAAAAAATGCCTACAACTGGGTCGGCTGCAAGTTCATGAAAACTATATATCAACTAAAACTATCGATTTTTTTTTTAAATAGAAAGGGGTTCGAACCATTAGACGACGTGCCGTCTAGTGGATCGAAAGGCCGAAAAAAATAAGTAGACGGTCAAACCGCCAAGTAGGAGCATAAACAAATGAGAAAAGAAATACACAAAAATATATCAAAAGGGACCCGAAAGCAAAAAGTTTTCAAGGGAAAGCAGGATGATCCAGTCAACCGGAGGCACCGAGTATAAACATTCATCTTCGAAGAAAGTACACGGGTAGGAAGCCTGTTGAACAACTGTGGACATCACAGATTTGGACTGCAATAGAGGACGAGTTACTAAATATTTTTATATTTTTTTATCAACAAATTAGGTCATCTACTTTTTTATAATATTTTAAATGTAAAAATAATTAATTAAAAGGACATAACGTAAATGTAAAATAGAAGCTGTAAAGCCCAATCGGAACAGGCCGGCCGCAACCCTCGCTTGCAACCATTTGAACTTGTTGTTGTCGTTGATGTCCACCGCCGTGCACCAGGTCTGCCGGAGAGTTGTGGCGATGTCACCGGCACCGAGGAATTGAATACGCAAACACGTACGTAACATACATCGGATATCAAATTACCATTGAATCTGAAGAAAAACAACAAACTAATGTGGATTCAGGTAACTAACAACAACATAGGAGGAGAGATTTCATACATAAGTAAAACCAATTTTTCCTCACTGTACTAGTTTTCTCGGTTTTCTCATTCTTTTAGTTTTTTTGATTTATGATTTTGGCGGAGGAGATGGAGGTAAGAAAGCTAGTAGGAGAATGAGATGAAGAGTGGAGATAGCGATGAAGCTAGATCGGTCACCCATATGACGCCTCCTACAATGCGAAGTCGTTGGAGAGCCTAATGTTTTTTTTTTAATCAAGAAGGTAAGAGGCTCGATTACACCAAAGATAATTGGTGTATCAAGAGGCCGGCAAACGGGCAAACCGTCATAAAAAAAGTAAACAATACAATCACCACAAGTAAAGACCGAAAAAAGTGAAAAAGATCCAAAAATCGAAACAACTACACCTTTGGAGAAGACGTGGAACACTCATTGGAGAGCCTAATGTTGTGTGTTATTATGCCCCGCCGTGCACCAGGTTTGTCGGGAGAGTTGCATCGATGTCGCCGGCACCCAAGAAACTCTAAACGGGTTTAAGGATTTTTCTGTATAATTACAATATACCTCCTATAGTTTGTAATCACATTTTTTACACATATATCTGGAAATTGTAAATTTACCCCAAATGGATAATTATAGAAAATGAACCCTATTTATATTTACATGAAGAGAAGGATAGGTCACTAACCTTTTTTTGTATTACTGATATAAACTAGGCCCCTTAATTTTTTAATTAAAATTAAAGGTAAAAATGTTGATGATTGACGGTAAAATATAAAGCAATTGGGATCCATTTTATTTTACATTATAAGAATAAGAACTTGATTATGCTCATCTATACAATAACATCCCACAAGCCCATTTTACCCTTACACGAATTGTCTAAAACTTTTAGAAGTTTGGACAATTACAAGATATGACCTAAGTTTTTAATTACAAAAAATGTCCCAAGTATTTAGTTTTGTATACCACGGACTACTGGGCTTGTATAGATCGATTGAACTTGTGTAACTCGATTGGGCTTGTGTAAATCAATTGAACTAGTGTAACTCAACCTTGTGTAATTAAACAACCGGACTTGTGTAATTGGAAAATAACCGATTTTGTTAACTCCATAATTTAACATTGTAATGGAAAATGTGCATTAACATTGTGTAATTGAAATTGTCTATTAACATTGTGTATTAATATTGTATATCAACAAGAGAATACACAAAATTCAATTAATCCAACTGATATAAGGATGAGAGGGAGGTCCTGTCACCCAAAGTTCGAAACAAAGCATATATTATGAACTGAGGTTAACGGTTCATGGACCAAACAAGAGTAAGGAATTCAATTTTATCCTCTTATAATTGGTAGTATTTTCATAGGAAGCATAGACCTCCGGATATGCCGTTGACCTGAACAAAGCATATACTATTTTTCAGTTGACGTGATTAGTATACTATAAGTATTAGTTCAATTTTACCCTCTTATAAATTGTTATAATTGGTATATACGGGCTATCAAAAAATTGGTATCTATGAGGTTAGCGGTTCATGGTTCATGAATCGGACCATAAAAGTCCTTACCGTAATATCTTTTTTAAATAAAATCCTCTCAAACATTTTATATTGGATTCAATATGGTCATGGTCGGGCAAAACCAGGGCCGAACCGTATGTAATTTTCAATAGGAGTTTAATTTTATCCTCTTGTAATTGGCAGTCTTTCCATACGAGGCATAAACCTTCGGATAAGCCGTTGGCCAAGACAATGCGTATGTTATTTTTTCAGTAGGCACGATTAATGTACTAATTAAAGTATTAATTCAATTCACGTAACTCATAAATAACATTTAGACACACTGATAAACCAAGGAACATCCAAACACAACATTTTCATCTTACATGGGATGAGCCTTATGCTACTCTTTCTATATATATATAACAAGCAATCCTAGTTATACCATGAAAAGAGAAAAAATATTTAGGTGGACGAGTGAAAGATATATCTCGGATAAAATTATTAGTTTTTAGATCCGCTAATAAAATTAGCCATGACTTTATACGACCAATAAGTTTATTTTTATTTTTGTTTTTATGTTAAAAGTAGATTTACATTAATTTATTTTTTAAAGATAATAAAATGAAAACTTAAATTATAAATTGTAATTATTTGTATTTAAACTAAATTCATGGGCCAGGCCAGTGCATGAACTCAAAACGGAGGCCCAATACCCAATTCTGCTGGGCCCATTTTCAAAGGTCTTCATTCTCGGAAATCGAGCCATTTTCTAAAATAACGCCTGGGGAAACGGGATTCCCAAAACTTGCCAACGTTTCATCCCCAATTCTACAGAGTACAAACCCTAGATATTTGCGGCGCAATTGACAACAATAATTTGCAGTTCGCTGAGAAGTCGGGGAAACATTGTTGAACAAAGAATTGAACAATTAGACAAACACAATCAAAATCTCAATATCAAAACATCAAATCATTCTCAATTTTTTACAATCAAGTACCTAATTGCTCTGAAATTAAACTCAAAATTGAATTGGAAAAAACACCCAAATCCCCAAATGGGTTGAGAGGGCTTCTACATATTAATCACTTTCAGAAGTGCAATTTTTGTTTTCAAGCATAGACAGAGCCACACGAGATAGCCATAAGTAGCAATGCTGCTTGTTCTTCCTCTCCAAGTTGTTTATTACCCAGGAATTCATCACCATTATCATTAAACTTGTTCATCACCACCTTGAACTTCAATGGAATTCTACATGAAGTTTTCCCCTGCTGTCCATTTGATCCAATTCCACCGCTTCTTACTTTGATTTTCTTCTTGCTCTTTGCCTTCTCCATTTTTCCATTCTCAATACCCATGAGAGCCCTTCTCTTCTTATGATACTTGATGCCACATGCATTGCACAACGTCTACAAAACATAATTATTAACAAAAAAAATCACATTGATCAAACATAAACAGTGGAAATCATCATCCAAAAAAAATTACCTTAGGGCCAGCGGGGCCGCCTCTCCAAAGAGGAGTAGTGGTTGTGCTGCAGCCGGTACAAGACTTGAGTTCACCACCACTAGTTTGGCTTGAAGAAGATTGTGACATATTTTGCTCGTCTCCAGAAACCGAAGGACACTACACAAAAAAATCATTCAAGAATCAGAAAAACAACCAACATTACAGAGTAAAGAGAAAAGAGTAAGGAAAGAAAAGAGACACATACTTCTTCCTTCAGATCTACCATGATCACTACTGATTAACTAGTAAAATAACAGAAAACCCAAACAAATTTGCAAAGAAAAGATAAGAAACTGATCACAAAGTGAGAATATGATCAGATTTATGGATTTAAAGCAGGAAGAATGAAGATCGAAAGTGAAAAGGAGGGAAATTTGGAGAGGCAGAAAATATTTGAAATGAAGCAGATGATGAAAAGATAGGATTTGTAAGGACGAAATTGGAGGAGAATGCGACGGCTGGTAAAAGAAAAATCAAAACCCAAATTTAAAGAGTCAGATACGAATGAGACATGCCAAGGGAGAGGTACGCAGTACAAAATTTAAAGTATAAACAGGGGCTCTACACTACTCGCTCAGCCGACTCGCCAAATTGTTTGAACTACGGAGGAGCAAAAACCCTAGAAATTCCGAGTCGGATTGACTGAATTACCCCTTCCTTTTCAAATATATTACGCCCTAAGGCCTTTTAGCCGTTTTGATTTTTACCATACGGGTATGTATCAGTATGGGTACAACTCGGGTCCAAATTTGGATTATTTCTTTTGATAACTAATACATATTTATGTACATAGAAAAAAATAATATTAGTTTTATTTACCATCTAGTCTTAACCTAAATTTGTTTTTTACGTTTATTTGTCAAAAAAAGAGAATACTATTTCCTCCTTTTTAATCTTATTTTTTATTCAATTTAATCAATAGTTTGAGGTATTTTAGTAAAAAAACAACAACGATATCTTTAATTAATGCAGGATATTGAAATACAAATTTGGTAATAAAAAATTCTCATTCTATGTAAATAACACTTTCTTAATTTGTTTCCTTATACCTTGCAATATTCTTTAGTAGTATTATTTTATTCTTTATTTGAAATTAGTAAAATATATTTTTGTTTATGCAAACCTCCGAAAATAGAAAAACAGAGGAGATATTTCATTATAACTATATTATATTTTGTAAGTAAGATTATATGGGAGGTGAGCGGTTATTTTTGTAACTAAAAATAAGCAAAGACTGCTTGTAGCTCACGAAATAAAATACGAAGTATTTGTCGATCTACGAGTACGCCTACTTTGGAAATATTGACCCAATTAAACGACCCAAAAGGGAAATCCGATTCTGGAGGGAAAAATGTCTATAGACAAGGTAATTTGAATGGGACGAGAGATTAAAAAAAAGGTAAATTGGGGAAAATGGCATGTATGTCTTACAAAAATATAAGTTATTCATTCAAAAAGTTATAGATACCTTAGAAATAACTACTAACAATAACTAACAAATAATAATTACCTTTTTTTCCCTTATAATGTCAACTTATGGATGATATAAGGGTATAATTTAAAAAAGTCTAGAACTCAAAGAACACCATCTGAAAACTGAAAAACTCTTGGACATAATCTGAAAAGCTCAAAAGTATATGGACACCATCCGGAACTTCCCAAAACATTTTGAAATATTAATGCGATAAGTGGTACTCTTAAGTCTAAACCACGATATGGCGTAGTTTATGTATTATTAGTGACACAAATTGAGAAGCCAAAATGATAAATAATCGAGTTAAATAGATTTTTTTTATAAGTGAGACATGTATGCACTTAGCATTGCCCGTATTCGTTCATTACAAAAAAGGCTAACAAGCACAACACTTTTGGCTAGCCACACCTCGGACATCATTGTTAATAATAGACAAACTACACGTAAGGGGTTCATTAAGATAATGGTAATCGAGCGGAAGAGTAGAAACGTGGGATGCAAGAAAATATGCACACATATTCGCTTCTCGATACATATGCCGGAATTGGACAGTCCAGTCCCTACGTAATAAGCATTGACATTTCCTCACCAAACTAGAAAGTGGATGTGTAGTTGGGATGTCCTGATCGATAAGGTTCACCACAACTTCAAGGTCGATCTTCACCTCGATGTTTCTAGTGCCCATATCCCATGCAAGTTTAGTCCTTCGTATAAGCCCCATAATTTGGCCATTGGCACTGAGCAAAGATTAAATCTAAAACAAAACCCTTTAACTCATCGACCATTTTCATCTCTAATTAATCCTCATGCATAAGCAATGTTCTGATCCATGAAAACAAGCCCGTCGGTGTTGATCTTGTAGTTGTTGGATGCGGGCTTAATTCAATAAACCCATGTAGGCGTATATTGGATATTTATTTGAGATGTCATTAGCATCATGGATCCAAAGTAATATCCATTCTTAAACAGATGTTAATGATTGTCTTTGGTATGAGTTTTTACATTTGTGTTGTGGTGGAAGTGGAAATGGAGGAATGACAAAGTCTTCAACAACGACCCGATGATTGGATATCGGAATAAAATCATCAAGGATAACACCAAGTTGTACGACATTTCTTGAAAGAAGACGCAAGGGAACATCCCCCAAACGACTCAAAATGGTGGTACATGTTGAGTTGCACGTGTTATTTCAGAGGATCCGTATCGTCAGTACCACAACTTGTTTTTTCTTCAAATTTGAAGAAAAAACAGGTTAGATTGTTTATGATTTTCTTAATTTGATTAGTTTTATGATGTATTCTGATTTTATATTGTGTTTTTTCTTCTTCTTGTGTTAGATCTCTACAAAAAAAACGCCATGGATGGGTTCTCAGCGGGTATGGTGGATGAAAGCAACGTCTTCGAGCGGAATGTCTCAATTACTGGCCATCCGGATAGCCTCTTGTGAGCTGAATTTTGGGTTTTATCGAGTGAAGCTTGCATTTAGTATTTGGGTTTCAAGGTTTGTAAGTCATGGTTTGATTTATTCCATTGCTTTACTTGTACTCTCTTTGTTTTGCTTCAGACTTCCAATTTTTCTTCTTACCCCAAGCTTTGAAGGATGGCGAAAATCAACTCTTGGAGGAAGGTTTCGTGTCCCCCAACTCATTATTTAATTTTCCTATTCATGTTTTGATGTCTTTGGATTTCGTTATTAGGATTTAGTATTTGTTAATTGTGTGATACTGGTTGATTTTGGATTTGAATGTGTTTGTGATATCGTTGATGTGTGTTTGTTGGTGAACTTTGACTGGTGTTCAACTTGTGTCTGGTGTTCAACTTCAACTTGTTACCGGTGTTGAGTCTATGACATTGAAAATGGGCTTGAACTTATGAGGCCTATTTGATCTTTTCTTTGTATCACAATATAAAATGCAGTTTATATTCCTTGGCTTAAAATTTTAATTGGGATTTGGTAACGGCATTTGTAGCACTTTCCTATTCTGAATGAAGAAAAGTATTTAGGATCACTTTTGAACTACTCGGGTGTCTTAAATTTTGTCCTCATGTCATAATGTAGGCAGTTCTTTTGTTCGGAATGGTTTCCTGATGTTGTTCTCAAAGTTGAATGGGGATACTCCTGAATTGATTGCCTCATCGGCAACTGCTATCTTGTTCGTTGCTCTCCTTTTTTGGAGTTTGGTAAGCTTAGTTTGTGTATCTCTTCGTGATTTAACAGTGGAAATGTAGCTAGCAAATTGTTGATCGCCCTTAAAACGAAGGCAGATAATGTAAAATTATATGAAAAGATACGTTATGTCCAGGACTATAATATTGTGAAAGTAGTGTCTAGAGGTTCAAAAAAGGTGTGTTGTCAGAATACTAGGTTATAATTGCCTAATAACATCTTTATGTTATCATTATGACATGTTTGTTGTATTTACAACACTTGGAAGACTTAGAAAGTGGTTTTGGATCAGATGTTGAATCCAAGTACAAGAAGATGTTTTGTCCTAGAATATAATCCTGAGAAAATGTATTTTTAAGCTTCTGATTTATGTTACTTAATCATGATCAGGAAAGAGATCAAAGGTATAAGCATTTGGGCATCAGGGACAAAATTACCCTAACAAGTGGACGCTTCCTCATGGGAAACAAGTATGTTCTTTAACAACCTGATCTCTAATTGTTTAGAAAGCTTGATGCAAAGGGAGATAGAAGAATAAATATAACAGAATAGAGAAGAATTAAAAATTGTAGTATATCTTTCGATACGACAATTTTACTACCTCATATCCAAAATTTTACTATCTCATCTGATGGTTGTCTGGAGTAGCTCACGCCTCACGGTAATCTATCGACCCTGATAAAAATGGACTGATCGACATATAGTCCCTTCGATTTATTATATTTGTCATCTTAGTAATTTTTACACATCTTACGAAAGCTATCATATATACCATTGTACTTATCTATTACTCTACTCTAACATCGAAAAATGCAAGTACGTTCTAATCATTACAAGGGTAAATGTGTGAAAAAGATGTCTTAGAATCTAGGATGATGATTTTCTTTTAAACAAATCCAGGCTAAAATGACACTTACTATGAAACGCAAGGAGTAGATGAGAGGGACGACTAATTAAAGGTTTGAAAGCTTCTTTACAATATCAAACTTTAGGTCATAACTATTACTTTGTATCCTATTCCTTCCGAATCAGTCGAGGTTTACTGTATAAGAGGATCTGTTTCTGCTTACAGAAAACATAGTGAACTAATATCTCTCACACATAAGTGATAAGATGCACAAGTTTATCCTCTGTTGAATCTGACATTAAGGTTAATAGTGCTTATAAGCATTATGTTTTATGCTTATTTGATGTAAATTATTGATTTATCGTCGGTCTTCGATTTATGGAGGCAATATATGTCAATAATAAGGATTCTTCAAGGCCTTCACTAAAAAATTCCGTTTTTCATTTGTTAACATTCAGTCTTTGCAGGTATGCTCGAACTTTTGCATTCTTCTATACAATTGGGTTGCTTGTACAAGTGATTTATAGCTATTGAACAAGATGTCATGAGGAGCGTTCAATCAGGTGATCTTACGACTTGTCCATAATTCAGTACGGTTTTACATTCTTCTATACAATTGGGTTGCATGCTCGAACTTTTGCACTCTTCTATACATTTGGGTTGCTGTAAGAATAATAATCTTATAAATTGTATCAAAATGACTTGCTTTATTGAATGATAAATATAACGTATATATACAAGAGTGTCTATAACGGTAACATTAAATAAGGAAAACATAATAATGCTAGAAGACCTACAAGGTAAGGAAATATTAGTACATAATAATATTGTATAATATCATATATTAATATTCCCCCTCAAGTTGGAGCATGGATGTCACAAATGCCCAACTTGCTTAGAAGATGTTGAAAAAGTTGAAGACCAAGAGCTTTGGTAAAGATATCCGCAAGTTGACTGTTGGACCGAATGTGGTGCATTTTGATAGTCTTCTTTTGAACTTCATCCCGAACAACATGACAATCTACTTCGATGTGTTTGGTACGTTCATGGAACACCGGATTTGACGCAATATGAAGAGCAGCTTGATTGTCACACCATAGATTAATAGGTTGATTATGAACAACGCCCAAGGAAGATAATAGCGATTTAATCCACTTGACTTCACACGTCGTGGATGCCATTGCTCGATACTCAGCTTCCGCGGATGATCGGGAAACCGTACTTTGCTTCTTAGTTTTCCAAGAGATGGGTGACTTGTCAAGGAAGATAACAAAACCCGTTATAGACCGACGAGTCAAGGGACAAGAGGCATAGTCCGAATCACAATAAGCATTTATTTGAAAAGTACTCGTATTTGATAATAAGATACCCTGACCTGGATTATTCTTTAAGTACCGTAATACTCGTAGGCCGGCATTCCAATGTTGGACCGTCGGACATTGCAAAAATTGTGACAGGACATGAACTGAGTAGGTGATATCCGGTCTGGTTATTGTGAGATAGACCAAACGGCCAACTAGTCTGCGGTATTTGTCCGGATCGGAAAAGGCTTCTGATTCAGAACGTGCTAAGTTGTGGGCTGGTTCCATAGGAAATGAGACCGGCCGAGAACCAAGAGTACCTGTTTCAGATAGTATATCTAGGACATATTTTTTTTGAGCAAGGATTAAGCCATTGGGAGTATGCGTAACTTCGATGCCAAGAAAGAACCGCAATTTTCCTAGATCTTTCATATGAAAGCATGATTTAAGGTATGCTTTGAAGCGAGAAATAGCATGCGGATCATTACCTGTGATTATTAAATCATCAACATAAATTAAGATGTGGATACTTATACCTCGTTGAACATATGTGAAGAGCGAGTAGTCTGCTTTGGATTGAACGAAACCGACGTGACAAAGAGCGCGACTGAGCTTGTGAAACCAATTGCGAGGAGACTGTCGTAGGCCGTAGATTGATTTATTAAGCTTGCACACTTTGGATGAATCCGAAATCTTGAACCCCGGAGGTAAGGTCATGTAAACGTCTTCACTCAAATCCCCATGTAAGAACGCGTTATGAACATCCATTTGGTGTAATTCCCACTTGTTACTTGAAGCAACTGCAAGGAATATTTTCACAGACACTAATTTAGCCACGGGTGCAAAAGTCTCGTTAAAATCAATACCTGGACGTTGTCGATTCCCTAACGCAACGAGGCGCGCTTTATGCCGCTCGATTGATCCGTCCGCATTGAGTTTTGTTTTAAAGACCCATCGACAACCGATTGGCTTTTGTCCTTGAGGAAGATGCACAAGAGACCACGTATTATTGTTTTGCAAAGCATCGATTTCCAATTTCATAGCAGTGCGCCATTCTGGAAGTTCGATGGCCTTTTTATAAGAAGTAGGTTCACGGATGGAATATGCTGTCTTCATGTAACACAAATAGGAGGAAGAGAGATTGTTAGTCTGAAAATAATTTGCAATAGGATACGCACACTTACTCGGAGACACCGAAGGAAGCGAAACCGTCGGAGTAGAGTGTAGAGGAAGTAGAGTATTGCAGTAAAAATCTCTCAATTTTGTATTAGGAACGGATATTCTACTGCTGCGTCGGATGGAAGGTATGACTTCATGTATTGGGGAAGATGTATCAGAAGAGGAAGGTGTGTGCTCTATATGGGGTATTGAAGTATCGCCAGATGCGAGAATTTCTAAAGAAGAAATCGTATCGGTTGAAGGTGGATTATGAGGATCGGACGTGGTCATCGATTGATCAAGTATGGAAGGTGATCTGTCTTGAGCGGGATTCGATTGATCCGAACTATTATGTGCAGACAGAGAAGGTAAGAGATCTCTTGAGGGCTGGAATCTAGGTGCCGGTTCATCCATATCTGAGGAAAGAATATGGCTATTCTGGGTATTTAAATCTGCAGGATTGAATGAGGTATTAGATGACGAAATTACGATTGTATTTTCTCTATTTTGTTCAATATGATTGGTAGGAGGAGAGTCATAATCTATAGAATTTGGAAAGCTGTTAAATTTGGCAGAAGAATAGGATCTTGACGGTGGAGCCAATGGTAAGTACGGCAAGATAGGATTAGTTGTGTTTAAATTTGGATTTAAAATATTTTCACTAAAATCTTGGATATTTAAAGATTGATTTTGAGGATTTACAATTTTTGAATTTGAAAAAGGAAAATTGTTTTCATAAAAATATACGTCTCTGGAAACAAATATGTTTTTAGTTTCAAGATCAAATAAACGCCAACCTTTTTGATCAATCGGATATCCAATAAAAACGCATTTTCTAGATCTTGCGGAAAATTTATTAGAATTTTTGGGTAGTATAGAAGCATAAGCTAAACAACCAAATATGCGTAAATGTCGATAATCCGGTATCTTCTTAAAAAATATTTCAAAAGGAGTTTTATCTTTAAAAATTTTTGTTGGCGTACGGTTGATAATGTAGCAAGCCGTTAAAACCGCATGACCCCAAAAATTTATAGGTAAGTTAGCTTGAAAAAGTAAGGCCCGTGCTACATTTAACAAATGTCGATGTTTTCGTTCCACACGGCCATTTTGTTGCGGGGTATACGTACATGAAGTTTCATGAAGAATACCGTTATCTAAAAACATAGGTCGAAGTTTAAAAAATTCCGAACCATTATCGTTTCTAACACGTTTAATCGGTGTATTAAATTGAGTTTTAATCATTTTAACAAAGTTTTCAAAAATTTGACAAACTTCATTTTTTGATTTTAAGAGATAGACCCATGTAATTCTAGAACAATCATCTACAATAGTTAAAAAAAATGAAGCTCCACATAAAGCCGGAATCCGATATGGACCCCAAAGATCGCAATGAATTAGATCAAATAAATTTTCAGAATTAGATAAATTTTGAGGAAAAGACGAACGAGTCTGTTTTGCCCTATGACAAACATCGCAAGGGACTTTTTTAGAGGAACGTAAAACAATATTATTCGCATCAGAATTTTTAAAATCAAAAGACGGATGACCCAAACGTTGATGCCAAAGACTTGACATTGTGGATATTGGATCAACACGAATAGCTGCGGAAATGGGAAGATTGAAATTTGAAAAACGTAGCCAATACACTCCATCCTTTGGTTCACCCGCTCCAATCAGCATCCGCGAAGCTAGGTCCTGAATTATACATAATTTTGATGTTAGAACGACTTTGCAATTAAAATCATTAGTTAGGCAAACTAAAGAAATTAGATTGCATTTTAGTCCGGGAACATATAATATGTTCTTAAGTTGAAAGTTTGGACTCAGAATAATTGTTCCTGTTTGATTAGCATTTTGTAACAGTCCATTTGGTAACTTAATCACGTATGTACGAACTGTTGTTAGATCGTTAAAAAAATTAACATTACCCGTCATATGGAATGATGCTCCGCTATCTAAAATCCAAGAATTCGATTCAATAATACCTGACATCGACTCATTCGACGTTGCATGAAAATGTTTAAATTTCTCCAGGAGATCCGTCCACTGTGCATCAGTTATCTCGGATCCAAGGTGCATGCGGTCTTGGCCGGTGACATTAGCAGCCACCACTACAGAAGCCATACCACTTTGCACTGCAGTGCTGCTTGCTTGACTATTATTGTTTTTCCCTGCAAGTTGGCGTCCAGGAGCATGGAGTGATGAAACTGCAGAAGCATGCCTTCCAACGCTTGAAACTCCTTCTTTTGAGCCCTTGCCATTATTCCACCACTCCGGATAACCGACAATTTTGAAGCATTGATTCTTCGTATGACCTGTTTTGTTACAATGAAAACATTGTAAACTATTTTTATACGGGTTACCATGCGCAGATTTGTTTGATGATCGGGCGGCCAAGGCCATTGACTCGACTCGAGTTTCGGTGTCCTTTGACGCCATGTGAGTACATTCTTCTTGAATTGCTAACGAATAGACTTTATTCAAAGTTGGTAACTCTTCTTTAGATATGATGCTAGAACGGAGAGTTTGATACGAGTCATCCAATCCAATAAGAAATTGATGAGTTCGTTCTTCCTCTCGTTCTACAGCAAGTAACTTTGAGCATGGGTTGCAAATCATCTTTGATGACGGAAGAGCTGCATTGAGTTCATCCCACATCCGACGAAGTCTCCCGTAGTATAACGAGACCGACTGACCTTGTTGACGGCATTGACTAATATCAGCCCGTAGCTTCAAGATCCTTGGTCCGTTTCCTATGGAATACCGTTGTTCCAATTCGATCCATAAGTCGCGAGCGGTTTCTAGATTTGAGACCGTTGTGCGAACGGACGGATCCGTTGTTTGCAAAATCCAGCCGACCAACATCGAGTTGACGGGACTCCAATGTTGAAAATCTGAAGATGCCTCATTCGGGCATTTGATTGAACCATCGATGAATCCAAGCTTTCGTTTGGCTCGGAAAGCATTCATCAAATTTCTTTTCCATTCGGAAAAGTTTTCTTCTCCTTTGAGGATTACTGAAATAAGGGATATTCCAGGATGATCCGAAGGATGTAGATAGTAAGGATTGGTTATTTCAAGAGCAGCCATGCTCGAGTTTTGCGGAACGTGTTTTGTTTGAGGATCGATTCAAGCCTGATACCATGTAAGAATAATAATCTTATAAATTGTATCAAAATGACTTGCTTTATTGAATGATAAATATAACGTATATATACAAGAGTGTCTATAACGGTAACATTAAATAAGGAAAACATAATAATGCTAGAAGACCTACAAGGTAAGGAAATATTAGTACATAATAATATTGTATAATATCATATATTAATAGTTGCATGTACAGGTTTTACTATTGAACAAGTGGTTTATAGCTATATAAGTTAAATGTCATATTGAACATAGTAAAGCTTGAAAATCCTTGTGTATATCCATTAAAATTACCTTTATTTAGGTTAACAATGTGAGATTTATTATTTTATAAGTGATAGTATGTGGCTTTAACAATGAGGTTGAAGTTACAAATATTACCCATTTAATAGATACTTCTCGTCTTGTTAATGATAGATACAATTATAAGTTGGAGAACTCTCAAGAGTTTTGTTAGTTTATTACTATAACAGATATTGACCAAAGAAAAATATACAAGTAAAAGCTATACTTGAACAACCAAGTCATCAAACAACAAGGGGGTCCATCTATGGAGTGAATGTCTTATTAGACTATATATTTTTGATTAGTTAGTCTGGATTAACACGTACGCTAAAGTTGTATTTTCCTTTGAAATGATGCTATATATATATATCCCTAACATTCATCTTGATTTAACTTTGGAATTTGCATCATATGTAGCAGTGACTTGGAGTCGGCATACTAGTGTTTGGAACAATCTTTAAAAAGGCAGATTTTGTAATACCTTGACATGCGCAAATGGAGAATCTGCTCCCTTAACTCTAGAGTTGATTCACAAGCAACTTTGTAGAAATATGTCCAGAACCATGCCTCAACAATGCTCTTTTGTATTAATTACGAGCTGAACATTTGTAAAAATAAAATGGGACCACGGTTGAACCGTGGTCCGAGATTTTTTTTTTAAAAAAAAATGAGATGGGACCACGGTTATTAGCTTAAACCGTGGTCCGACATTTTTTTTAAAATTTTTTAAAAGGCCCAGAGCCCGGTTTTTTTACAGATAATTGGGGTCCGAGAATTTTCACTGTTTTTTGTATTTTTTGAACTTATACCCCGGTTTAACTTTAATAATCGGGGTCCGAAAATTATAACACGGTGACGTTTACCGAGGTCCGAAGTCCATTACCTCGCCTCCGTTAACCCTGCTTCTACAACCGGGGTCTCATGTATTAAAAAACCGGGGTCCACCCCTACTATTTGTACTAGTGAAAGATTTATATTTTTTATACACGCGTGCGCGCGCACACACATATTAAATTATAATTAAATACATAATATTTATAATATATGCATATTACTATATATTATCTAATATAATTAAATTTAAATTATATAATATTACTCCATACCGGACTTTCAATTCGACTAGGCTTTTGGCGTTGTCCGAACCCATCTGTTTTCCGGACGGACCGGTCCGGATTTGATCAACTCTAACTATACCTATGGTGAGTTATGGGGTGTAGCACGTGGACTCAAGATTGCTTGGGAAGTTCGTTACCAATTTGTGATATTAGTAGTAGACACACAATTGATCACTACTCGTCTCAAACAATCGCTCCCCCTCCATCTTTTTTCCATTCTAGTAGCTAGATGTCAAGACTATCTCATAGAAGTTGATATATCCAACTACGCCATGTGTTTAGTGAGGCCAATAGGGTTGCGGACTACATTGATGAATTAGTTATAAACTCTCTGAGTAGATTGCATGCATTAGTTGGCGCTCGTGAGTGTCAATTTGGTTGGGTTTTGGGCGGGATTACCCTACCCTTTCCATCTCATCCCCGTTTGGTATAATGTCCCCATCCTCATCCAAAGCGGAGAGTTTATAGCTAATTCAGGTTTGCAAAAGTAAAGGTATACCGTATATGAGAGCCTCGTAGTACAAACAATTTCTGAATTACATTTGCCAATGTAAGGGTATACCGTTATATATTAGGTTTCGTTCGTTCAAGAAGGATCGAGACTCGTAGTACAAACTGGTGTAACCTAAAATAATTATATGTTACTAACTTTTAGATTATGATCTCAAGATGAAGTATTATATTTTTTTTTATCATTTCAAACGGTTTAGGATTTAGGTTGCACATTAAAACACGTATTTGAGAGACTAAGACACATAAAAAAAAATACAACATGTAGTGTCTCGTGCATTTGATCATTGTGATTTGACGTTTACGACGTATTCGAAAATGTCACGAGGGTGTTATCTGCATATAATCAAAAACCAAATTAATATAGGTTAGCATTATTATAAGTTACACATATAAGTATCAAATAACTATTTAAACTTAAAAGATATTTGTCAACATATATTTTGTGTAAGTATGAACAAGTATGATACTCTTAAAACTTGAAACGTTAGTAATCATATAGTTAAAAGACATTTTTTAATATACATTGTGTGTATAGTTTGAAACTTTAGTAATCATCGAAAAATTTTGAACTTAAACACAACTTCTGAAATAAATTTCTATTAAACTTGAAACTACAACGAGAATTTAATATAAATACAATTTGTTTATTTATATATATTGGCAAGGTTTTTATCGGGTTTTCCGACGGATTCGGATTCGGATCGGAGCAGATACCCCTATCTTCTTTCCTGTCCTTATCCTCAAGCGGAGATTCGATGCATTTCCCACACTGTTCCCATTTAATATGTCCACCCCATTCACTTCCCCGTGACAAGAAATACCCGCAAATTTCGAGAAGTACCATCTCATTTACACCCTACTGGTGAGGGTATTATGAACATTTTACTTGATAATAAGAGGTCGGACTGTCCCATTTGAACACTACTTAGCCAATACACGGAGGTTATCGGACCTCATTCGAACTCTTGAAGTGAAGGAAATCATCCGAAAGAAAAATTTGTGCGGAAAATACAAGGAATTAGCCAAAAGTATCACGTTTTATGCTAAAAATTAACCATGGTTACAAATATAAATTGAGGTAGTACGTTTAATCTTAAATACGAT
Source organism: Fagopyrum esculentum (assembly GCA_033239045.1). Lineage (NCBI taxonomy): Eukaryota > Viridiplantae > Streptophyta > Magnoliopsida > Caryophyllales > Polygonaceae > Fagopyrum > Fagopyrum esculentum. Next base: position 40,931 of record BSUD01000315.1, read on the forward strand.
GAGAAATTAATCTAGGGTAAACTCACGTACATTCACACCAAGGTTCTTTAAGCTTAGTACTGTTCCAATCACTAACTCTATACCTTGACTATTCTACCAACATAAGCACGATTTGAATGTGCTAATCGACGTTAGCCAACGCTACAGAATGATGATGATGATCAACTACTGTGAAAAGTATCATAAAATCCTCCAAAGAGAACCTTATGGACTTCAAAAACTTCGGATTCAGTGACGCAACGATACCCTTCAAGGCTTCAACTAACTAAAAGACGAAATTTGCAGCATCCATTTCGTCATCTTCCTCGTCTACCCAGTATGTCTGAAGAATCTTGACGACTTTTTCATATATTTTGATGTTTTCATGAATCTGCAGGCTTTCTATCTTGTCGAAGCCATCAACATCATCAATCATCACAGCATAAACATTTACACTTGTGTTACCCTTTTTCTTCTCAGTTTCCCCAATCTTTAGGATTTTTTCAAGCGCTTCTAAGCACACTGATATAATCCTTGCACTAGGGCAAACTAGCAGATCACACAATGGCTTGATGCATCCTTCGTTCACCATGTACCTACAATAATTTACCAACCATATTTAAATCCAGTAACAAAAAGTTACGGCTAAATTAAAATCAGTTGCAGAAAAACCTTACTTGACTTGGTCGTTGGAACCACCAGAGATAGCGTTCGATATAGCCCATGAAGCTTCCTTTTTTACATCGTACTCAGCATATTGTAGTAGATTGATTAATTTTGTCATTATTCCTCCAGCAACGACTCCCTGTGTTCATTAAACAAAAAAGCATTTCGAAATTGGTCTTTCTGCGTACATTATCTGCAGTTGTGGAGAATATATATAGATGTATATGTACCTGAATTTGATCCGTGGTTCCTGCAGTAATATTTGAAATAGTCCAGCATGCTTCTTTCTTGATATCCTTTGGCTGGTTGAACTTTAGCAAATTATGGAGGCGAGGCAATAGCTGATAATTTAGAATGGTCTGCAAGAAAGAAAGAACGTTAAGTGAAGTTGTGATTTCAACAAAGTATATATATAACTACGTACCTGAGTTTGAGTATCATCTCCGGATACCAAATAGCCCACTGCACGAAGTGCAGGAATGACCACCTTTGGAGATGGATGCCTGCAAGAAAAAGCAAGATTTAAAGGATAGTAATAAAAAATTTAATAAATTAACATATATATATATATATATATATATATATATATATATATATATATATATATATATATATATATATATATATATACTCACTCTAAAAGTTCAACAAGTCTTGGACAGACTCCAGCTTCAATAACAAATTCAATTCTGTCATTAGCTCCATTAGAGAGATGTGACAATGCCCAACAAGCATCTGCTAGGACATATTCATCCCGCGACTTAACAAGACGACAGAGAATCGGAAGAGTCCGTTTTGTCTGGACAATAAGATTGAGAAAGTTCAAACAATTAGTATGCATACTTATACTGATATGATAAGATAAGATAAGACGCGACGTGCAAACCTGACAGAGCCATGGTTGTGGCTTGCCTCTACAAAAGTTGGACAAAGCCCACGTTGCGTTTCTCCGCATAGAGAGGCTTGCTCGAGTATTGAATTGAGCCAATAGCGGAATCATGGCACCGTGTTTTAGCACTTCGTCACGGTGCTTCAAAGAGTCACCAGCAATATTTCCTAAAGCCCAAAGAGCCTGCATTAAGACAAGGTCTTTTGAATTTTGCACAAATTAAGAAGAAAGAATTGAGTTAAATACTCTTTTATAGGCTTTTGTTTCGGATACTCCTCAAATTTTACGCTTATTAAATAAGTTTATGATATGAATATTATTAGGGCTCGTTTGGTTCCAACTCCGGAAACGGAATGAAAACGAATTTAGTTCATACATATATCCTTATTCATGAAATTTTGTGGAATCATTTTTTATGGTTTAATACAAAATGCACTTGGTTCTCCATTACTTCAAACCATGAAGAATGATTCGAAAAACTTTCATGAATATACGTATGGACTAAATTCGTTTCCATTCCATTTTCGATTCCGGAGTTAAAACCAAACGTGCCCTTAATAGAGTAATACTGTAACCGTCCGCTTAAGAATCCAATTAAGCATTTCAAATCTCTATGAGTTTACCTGCTCACGAACATTCTCACATGGAGAAATCATGAGCTTTACCAGAAACGGAACTGCTCCATGTTTTACCACAATACTAGTGTTCTCCGTTGTACCAGACGTAATATTTGTAAGAATCCAAGCTGCTTCAAGCTGAAGTTTTGGAAAATCATCCCAACCCAGGAATTCAACAAAACGAGGGACAACACCAGACTGGATAACTTCTTCAACGGGAGGACGGCGTGCTACTGAGTGAATTACGTACAGTATTAGATAAAATAGATTGCATTTACAGTTATTGATTATCTTCTTCAACTTTCTGTAACAATGGAGTTTTGAAATACAAACCTGTACATAGCAACTGCCGGAACTGAGTAGTAAAATAAAGTACAATGGCAACATTATCGGAATGGACAGCGGTAATCATCGGCTCTAAGTCTTCCACCTGCAACTAAAAAGAAAATCATCAAATGATAGTAATTCAAAGTTCAAAATCCTCAATTTAAGTAATCACTAAACCCTAGATCAATGTAAGATGAAGATCTTACTACATTGTCGAGGACAGATGTGCCAGAAGGACCAGCGTGAACGGATTGCTGAGAAGGTGTTTGAACGTCACGGCGCTTCTTCTGCAAGCTCTCCTCTCTTTGCCTCTTTCGGATCTCCACCAAGCTATCCTCTCTTCTTTTGCGTCCCTCCTGCGGATCAACGGTCACCTTGTACGGTCGGGAAGGGTTCGGAGGCATGGTCGGAGCTTAATACTTGATTCACAAAATCAAACGACGATGTGTGTCTTTATGATATAAGTTAAAAGGATTGGAGTCACTTATATAGTGATCAAGATTGTTGTAGTAGGAAATAAAAATATTTATTTTAAAAATATAAATTTGGGAAAATAGTTTACTATGCCAAGAAAATGTACTAACATCTTGATACAAGCCATGAGCACCAAGGTTCAAGCTCTAGAGATCATGTCGAGGAAGAAAGAATGCAATCTTGGGATACGATTCTACATCGGGAAAATTAGATTATCTAAAAAAGGTAAGAAAACACGAGAATTGTTAGCTTGATCATGCACAATGAAAATTGTGTCTGTATCAACGAGATTATCTCCTTTTTGCGCGAAGTCATGCGTGTACATAGATAAAGTACTACGCATGGAGACAGAATACTCGACATTCTGCATGAAGGAGGAATATTCGTGACCCTATAAGGTGATTCATATACCATGTTAGTCGAAGAAGTAAACATTAGAATTCACCTACACAACTAAATAGTTAGTAACTAAATAAATAAAACGATTCACGGTGAACATTTTATTTAACCTCAAAATCACGATGAGAGAAGAATTGTGTTTTGAATATCGTAAAAAGAAGGAATGACTTTCATCTCTATTTGTTTTAGTATATATACAAGTTAATGCAACAAATGTGGTTCAATCTCATCCACTAAAGGTTGGGCCTAAGCATTGGGTTGGGTGTTTATAACATCTCTCCCCTTCAAGCCCAAGAAGGCGACTCAACCAAGCTAATTTTGTGCACAGCCTGCGATTGCAAAGGAGCACGTACGCATACTTAGCCAACGAGAGTGGGATGGTTGCTTGTTTCTTCAACTTCTAGGAGATGAAACTACCCCTAGAAACACCACAAATTCTCTAACATACGTTGTTGTGTGGCTTTGAGATATCTAATGGTCCTAATTGTTGCACCATAATGAGTCGTGTGAGACGCCTTCATCAACCGCCTCAAAGTTTAGATTGAAAAAGGCTATATCGCGAAGATTTTCACCATTATTTTCATCCATATCCTTAGTATATAATGTAGTTTTGCATTGCTTTATAGTAAACTTCACTTGACGGGTTTGCTTGTAACTAGAAGGTTATGTGACGGGGCTAATAGAACTTAGTTGAAATGTTTGATGATGGTACTCAATAGTTGAGGTTAAAGTATGATGAAGTAAAAAACATCAAGATCATATATATCAGTGCAAACATTGTCTTCAAGGTAGCTAGGAGGATTGATGATCCTAGAGGATCTTGTAGGAACTAGAGATTGAGACATGATTGATGGGGTCGCATTTGTGTCGGCGGAAGGGATGTGTGAAGCTTATCTCTAGTACCATGTTGAAGAGTATAAATAAAACATAAACATTCAAATTAAGGTTTGAAAATGATAATAGTTAGTTGGTTCATTATGAAGAAGTTCAAATGACTCTTACCTAGTCTATTGATTATGTAAACTGCAGTCAAAGCCTACTCTCCCCCAATATTTGAGTGGCAATTTGGACCAGAAAAGAAGTGCTTGAGAAATTAAACCTCTCCAAATTGTGTTTGTGTTTTCCCTTCACAACACCATTTTGTGAAGATATGGATACATAATATGTTTGATGAAGAATAATCCGGATAAATTCCGATAAAGTATAACTAAGATCGAACTCTTATGCATTGTTTGTTTTAACTGTTTGAACCTGACACTGATATTGATTTTTCGCAAGTGCAATGAATGCCGCAGGATCGGAAAAGCATTACTCTTAATTGATCATATATACTACTCAAGTTGAACGGCTAAAATTATTCACGATGGTGACAAAACACCTATAACGATTGTAGGTCTTGCTCAGACACTATATCATTATACTACTTCTTAAGTCTTGCTAATCACGATTAATTAGAATTAAAATACTACCATTTACCCCACATTTCATCCTGAATTGAGGCATGGGTGTTGAATGTGATCAGGCAAATGAGGAGGCCATCTATTCTCTTTGGGCTCGATCCAAACGTAATTTTAAAGGTGACACACCTAATTAAAGATGATGCTAGTTTAGAAGAGGGGTATATTTACGGATGCTTTGAAATTAAAGATTATCACATGATAGGACAAGTGTGGTGTGAAGGAGGAGACAACATTGATTGCATGTTGTCTACAAAATGGTAACCTACTAGGGGGTAGTTTCATCAAATCAAGAGTACCACCTTACTTCAAGGAAATATAACTTGTTCTCGTTCTAAAAATTTCCTCATAGGAGAGTCAAAAAAAAAGAGTAAAACTAAAATGAAGAGTTATTTTAGTTATATTTTACATAGACGCTTATACTTATGATATTATCCCGCCGTGATCCGTGTTTGTTGTTGTAATGAATCTCGTTTGCACTTACTTTAAAAGTATTGCTACATATTTGAATCATTGTTTCGTGCTTATTTTGAAGAACCAATGTTTTTTTAAGCTTGACTGAAATTAACACAGTGTTTGCTTTGCTATTTGTCGACTGCGGCGGAGTGATGTGTATCTATTTTGTTGTCTGTTGGAGTTTGAGTTGATTTTTATGGAGATTGTTTGTCTATTTTGTCACCAACAATCTCGGTTTGTAGGTGTGCTTAAGAGTTCCATCGTATTTTCAAGTTATCACTCTTCTCGTTTGGTCGGAGTTCTAAGACATTTTACAAGTTCATCTTTTAGTACCTTATGGTACCCAACTTTTGATATTTAGTGTCTCTAGCTTTACTTTACTTTATTTTTATGAAAAAAACTCAAATACATATGATTTCCACTGGTATATTGAAAATGAAGTTTAAATTTATCGATAGATGAAGGGCCTGTTTACCTTGCGGGTTTATAAACTAAATGATAGTTTATAAACCTTTGCTGATTTTGTGTAACCGTTTACATGTGTATGAGTTTTTATGTGAACGAGTTTATTTGGGTTTTTAAACCCGTAAAAAATAACCTTCTCAAGATGAGGTTATTTTTATTTGGGTTTTTAAACCCGTATAAACCCATTTAATTTTATAAACCCGAATAAACTCAAACCCTTACTAAACAGAGAAGTTTGTACACTCCATATAACTATTTCGAAACTAATGATTTTCTGCACAAGCTTAATAGACCCTTGTAAGCTTGTAAAATACTGAAATTGGTCTCCAAATGAATCCATAATCGAAGAGAAAACTGGTTATTACTTCGCTTATGAATCCCCCGAAAGGAATGAGATAAGGCATGCAGACATAGGTGGAAGGGGAAAAGATGGAGGGGAAACTTTCAACATTTGCAAAGTCTTCAAGCCCTTCACCCATCCAGCGACTCTCACACCTTGCTCAGAGCTGCAACGCCATCAATTTAGCAGAGGGTTTCCCCGACTTCCCCGCTCCTTCCCACCTAAAACATGCCGCTGTTTCCGCCATCAACTTCGATTTCAACCAGTACAGGTTTCTGGGTTAATTTTCCCGGCACCATTTTCATTTGTCTTCATCTAGTTAGAATTCCAAGTTGTACCCAGTAAAATTGCTTGAGAATTTGGAAAATGGTTTGATTTTCTAAATGCTTGCTGGGTGCATCTCAAAACTTTCTTGATTCCTCTGGTTGATAAGTTTGCTTACCTGCGTGTAATATGCTTGTTGTAATGCATGATGTACTTGAGTGTGAATATTGAATCTCTTACCATATTATTACATGCCGCTGTTCAAAAAGGATGAATTCGGGCCATTTGTTTTGCTCCAAGTCATTCAAAGAAACGGAACATTAGTTTTTTGTTTATCTTTCTATTGACCTTTTCCATTACATGACTTCATCTTATTCGAGCTTTCTGCTATAGATTTGTCCTGAATTTTTAACCAGAATTCTGAATTCTCATGTCTTAAGTTTGAATTCAAGCTCCAATCTTTGACGGGTAGAAGTGCTCTTAAGTCTTAACTAAAAAGCTAGTGTAGCATTGAAAATGAGGTTTTGATCATGCAATAGAATGGGTTACTTTATGAATTCTGTTGCTGAATTTTCAGGCATGTTCAAGGAATTTGTGATCACGTGGCTGGAAATATGAAGCAAATGCATGGTTTGGATATTAATCCCATAACTGACATAGTTATTTGCTGTGGACAGACTGAAGCCTTTGCTGCAGCCATGTTTGCCAGTAAGTCCTTCATATTACACATGTAGAATTGTAAATGCACTTCCAACCCTTCATCTTTGATAATTTTTGACTATCAACTTCTTTTTCTTCTGTATTGCAGTAATTGATCGTGGTGATGAGATTATACTCTTTGACCCTTGTTACGAGACGTATCAAGAATGCGTCATTATGGCCGGTGGTGTGCCCGTAAGTTGTTTTTCGTTATCTGATCAAGTTTTTATCCATGTATCGGTATAACCTTTATCTTTGATATACAGTTGAAAAGAATAGAAAAGGAAGCATCCTAATTATATCAAATTGGCTGCTATTAGGTATTTGTGCCTCTTGACCCTCCTTATTGGAGCCTGGATCCTGAGAAACTTCTGAAGGCTTGTAGTTCAAAGACAAAAGCTATTGTACTTAACAGGTTTGATAAGATATTCCAGTTAGCTGTTCCTTCTTTATTGATTTCATTGATGAGTTCAAAATGAGTTCTACTCATATGCCAAATGTTAATTTGTTGACATCAAAATGACACAGCCCTCACAATCCAACAGGAAAAGTTTTCACATTGCGTGAACTGGAGGCTATAGCTGAAGCTTGCCGTGACAAGGATTGCCTGGCTGTGACAGATGAAGTATAGAACTCATTTTCATTGCCTTATATGTACCTGCAAATCTGAAAAGAAAATTGCATTCATCTATATTGACATCCCTTGCAGCTATCATTACATATGTATGGATATGCACTTAGTCATCACACTTATTTTCACCTTTCTTGAGATCTGTAATTCTGCTTTTCATTCTTTTTAAAAGTGAATTCAAACTTTAACATAGAAATCCAATTCTCGTCATTCAAGTTGGCTGGATATAATGTTTTTTCTGTATCTTTGAGCATATTGTTATTGAATGTGTCTTGTATGATGCATGTTCTATAATTTGTTTAGTAATGACTAATTAGGAGAATTATGTCCTTTTCAACTTCTTTTGCTTTATCCCAGCATCCGAACTTTTCTCAATCTCCCCTATCTTGAGCAGGTTTATGAACACATAACTTTTGACAATGAAAAGCATATTTCTCTCGCATCGCTACCGGGCATGCAGGAGCGAACCATTATTACATCTTCCTTGTCAAAAACTTACAGTGTTACAGGTAAGTGAATAAATTCTTCTTATCTAAACAATTCAGAAGCCCTATTCCTAGTCATCATCTTTATCTGCATTAACTGAAGTTTGATCAATTGCCCATTAGGATGGAGAATCGGATGGGCCATTTCTCCATCATGCATTGCATCTGCCATCAGAAATATCCACGTAAGGCTAACAGATTCGGCTCCAGCCCCATTCCAGGAAGCTGCCTTGACTGCTTTGACAAGTCCAGCAGAATACTTTGAATTACTTAAACAAGTAAGATTAAAAAGCACACACAAATCATCAAACTTTTGCTTTGCTGTTTAGTTTTGATATAAATTCCAAAATCGTTTCTCTAATGGAATCTAAATAACTGGTTGTTCTTATCAAGATTAACTTTTTGGCTTATGGTATATAGGATTATAAATCTAGAAGAGACTTCGTCGTAGAGTTACTTTCTGAGATCGGATTCCAGATACACTACATTCCACAAGGTTCTATTTTTGTATTTGCAGAGCTGCCAAAGAATTGTGCCCTTAGCGATGTAAGTGGCCTGTATGGTTTTACTTCACTCTGTTAAGACAGTAAGATCCATGATGACTAAAAATATTTATAATTGAGCTAGTTATGATGCCTTTTTCCCTTCTCTTGTATTATAGTCATGGTTTTTGGTGCGATTCTCAGATTGCGTTCGTGGAGGATCTGATAAAACAAGCAGGGGTTGTGGCTGTTCCAGGATGCGGTTTCTTCCATGCGAAGAAGACGTTTCATAACGAGGAAGATATCAGTTACCAGAGCCGATATATCAGGGTTGCCTTCTGCAAGAGCAATGAAACCTTGATGGCTGCTGTTCAGAGAATCAATCCACTTCTTGATTCCTCAGGATACCTCAAACTGTTTCTTCCACACAATAATTCTGGTCAGCCGTCTTAAGTAGATAGTTTTTACTTGCTCTTTCTGATTTCCTGGAAAACTCGGACGGACTGAAATGCAAAAATATGTAAAAGTATGTCAAATATAATGTTTTTTGTTCAGCCTCTCGTCGAAAGAAGACAACTTTATGTAATAATTTCTGCCATTACAACCAATAATAATGTCAACTATAATGTTTTTTGTTTACTGTAATTTCTTCTTTGTTTACAGAAAATGTAACCTAAAATGAGTCGTACATGGTTGACCCGATCCGAAACATGATTTGACCCTTCACCTTGTGTGATGTTTTTCGGATATTAAAAATACATACAATTTTAAAAGGTAATCTCGACCAAAATACGTTGTTGGAAATGGGCGACTTTACGGAAAGAGGAAGCGATGGCAGGTTATGAGGTCAGACAAAATCTTCCTAAAAGTTTGCATCTTTGGCCAAAACAGAAAGGGTAAGGCGCAAAGAAAAACCCACAGAACAAAATCAGTGATCTAATAATCTACCATTCTCGAACTAATTTGGATCACGGTTGAAGGATGAATATCTTCAATAAGAAACCCACAGCCAAAGGTGCTTCTCTTCTCAACTTTGCACTTTTGAAATTCTCTATTCGAATTCTCTCCGTCCTTGAAAGGTTGTAATGGACCAAAGTATCTATTTTCTGTACCGTTGTTTTGGCTCTGAACTTGATTCTGGGTTTGACTTGTTTCTGGGTTCCATTTTGAAGTTTCGATCAATTGATTGATTGTGATGAGTAGTTTTGCGATTTATGCAGAGGCTCTTCGGGAGAGCAAAAGAGATATGGCGCGCTCTACTAGAGGTAGGCTTCTAGCTTGATTTGCAGAATTTTTGTGGTTCTCCACGACTGTGATTGCTATCTAGACGTTATGCTCATAGTTCTTCATTTGTGTTAACAAAAGCGGTTTTTTGTTTGATCGTCCATTATTTGGGATCATATTATAAGAATTCTTGTTTCTGTTAACTTGCAGCTCTTGCTACGAATGTTTCTTTGAGTAGTGCTTTTACAGGACCAGTTGCCATTGTGAAAATTTTGTGCTACTGACTTACTCTTTGGCAAAAAACAAGAAGAAGCCTCTTGCACTTCCCTGTTTTCATCTACTTGACTACTTGTAGTTGTAGGGTTAGATAAATCATCCATAAATTCAGTTTTTGGCGATCCTAACAATCCTAAAGTAGGTATTGGAATGTTTTTGTGCTGAGAGTGAAATAACTAATCATATTTGTTGCAAATGCATTTGTTATTTTCCTTCAGGAATAGAAGTGGAAATCACATCATTGCAATCGGAAGTAAGTAATGTCTATCAATGTTGTCATCGTTTAGTTCATGCATTCAGTACATTCATGTAATTGTTTTCGGTCATGGCAACAGGAAAAGAAGTTGGTTGCTGAAATTAAAAGAACGGCTAAAACAGGAAACGAGGTGCCTTCATTTCTCCCTCTTACCCTCTTATCTTCAGCTTTCATTTAATCAAGATGCATTTGTGCTCATGAACTTACTTTCGGTATTTGACACATATAGCCTCTTTTTATTCTACCACCAAATTGCGTTTGTACTTCTTATTTATAGTTCACCGACTAATTTTGGAAATGATTCAGGCAGCAACAAAAACTCTTGCACGGCAGCTAATCAGACTCAGGCAACAAATTGCTAACTTGCAAGGCAGCCGTGCTCAAATGAGGTCAATAGCTATCCACACACTGGTGCACCTTTGACCTTCTTTTTTCTTTCATTTCCACTTGCTTTTTGTGCTTCTACTTCCTCTATATCTCTTCATGTTTGGTTTGTATCCGTCTAATATTTCAGTTATGCAGGCCATGCATGCTCAAACATCTGTTGCAGCAGGCATGACAGGTGCTACCGAGGCTATGTCCGCCATGAATAAGGTTAGCAGGAGATATACATCTATTTGCAGATCAATTTCAGTCTTATCTTTTGTATGTGGGGTTTTCTAGGCCTCTACTATAATTTGTAGATAAGATATTATGGGTTTGCGTTTTTGCTGCAGCAATTGTCCCCTGCAAAACAGATGAAGGTGATGCAAGATTTCCAGAAACAATCAGCACAAATGGATATGACTGTGAGCTACTCTACTCTTGTAGTTTTCACATTTCTAGGAGGATCATAGTCAATTGACATAGCTTGTTTTGAGTTTTTAATGTTGATATTCTTATTTAGTTTTGGAGTTACATAATAAATCTAAAATTCAGACTTTTATTGCAGATGGAAATGATGTCTGATGCAGTTGACGATGCTGTGGATAATGATGATGCAGAAGATGAAACAGAGGAATTAACAAATCAGGTGCATATTTCGTCACCTGTCATGTTTTCTTTTCGCCCTTTGCCCGTACTAAATTCTTATGGCTGTTAATATGTTAACGACCTCAAAGCAGTTCATGTCTTTCTAGTGGCCATTTAACCCGAGATAGTTTATGTAGATTGCTGTTAGTACTTCAACTTGACATCATTCATACATACTTTATGCTTGAATATTTAGAAAATTTCCCTGCTTCATACTAATCTGGTTCTCTTCAATCAGGTGCTTGATGAAATTGGAGTTGATGTTGCGTCTCAGGTTAGTACTATTACAATCTTGATGTAACCTTGCTTGTATATGCCTTATCCATATTGATATCCGATTCCCTTCAATTTACAGTTGTCCGCAGCTCCAAAGGGGAAAGTTGCGGGAAAAAAGACCGAGGATGTTGGCACGTAAGTTTTCTGTTCATGTTCTCCTGTGGCCATTGTTATATTCTTGTGATTTATCTTTGTGGTCATAAAGATTTGCTGTCCATGCTATAAATGTGCTATCTTTGTCTTGTTGGGTGCTATGTATTTAAGCTAAGCTTTGTTTCAGCTCAAGTGTGTCTGATCTCGAGGAAAGGTTGGCTGCTCTTAGGAGTAGTGGTTGAACTGGATTTGAGAGAGAGCTTTTTACACTTCATCTGGTGGTGGCTGTTCCAAAGGGCAAAACAAATGCCAGATCTCTGCAGGGTTCGTCACTTGTGAGTCAATGTAGTTCATTTTTAGGTTGACATCATGGCTAGCTGTAAGGTAAAGCATATACCATTTTGAAATTCTCAGTTTGATCCACATCTAAAAGAAAATCTCAATTTAATTGCATTTATCCCTCGGGTCTTGCTTTCTCATGACAATTTACGCTTTCAGCCAACTTAATATATGGTATCTGATTTGTTATGTTAACCATTGTAACTATAATTTGAATATGTACAGTCTCTGATGGAGCACTCTTGTTTCAATAGATTAATTGATATGGTAACATTTTCTTATGTACATATCTATTTGTTGAGGTGTGTGAAAATGTCTCACATCGACAATATGATACTACGTGAACCTAAAGCCATAGGCTACTCCTCTTATTGCTAATTGGTTTTAGGATGGACCGAACTTGAAGGATACCAAACCTGAACTGGAAGTGTGTTTAACTCTGTAACTGTAAGCTTTATCAAACCCAAAGCATTCTTCCAGGGAATGCAAGCTGCAGCCATTGATGGAATGACAGCACATAGTCTTAACCCTATTCCCAAAATTGTTGGACCGGTTAAATTGTTCAGGTCAGTTCTGTTCTAATAGATGATGTAGCAATGCCACAAACAAAGAGAGCAAAGATCCTTTGTCGCAAGGATTACAGAACTAATCTTCTTCCTTAGGTGAACACTTTAATATTATGGAAATAATGCAAGATAGCATCAGTAGTAATCCAATCAAAAGGCATCTGTCTACAGATAAGTCGCAAGACAAATCATTGATCATATAAATAACGTGTGGAGCATCCAATTTTTATCTCCCAAGAAGACAGTATATATCATTTCAAAAAATCAGGGCGCGTAAGCTCGTGCCTTTAAATAATACATGGCCCCTGAGGGTGATGTTGCCCTCGGCCTAAATACATTATCTTCAATCAATGTGAAAGTGTAGTTCAATAGTTTGCACTTTGTAAGCAAACCGTCTCAGTTGTCAACGGCTTATTATTTCATGTATTCTTGTCGGGCATACCTAGTTTCTGACGAATGTGGTAAAAGTCTCATGGTGAACAACTGCAAACACTTCTTGAGAGAAAGTGCAACTGCTGTCGCAAATGCATGACCTGCCATGACCAGAGATAACAGAATTAGATACAGCTACTGAAAGAAATCAGCATAAGATGCGGTTTCGCTCAAGTTAGAATACAAGGAAGCAGGGGTATTGACCCGAACCAAAATTCACGTTCCAAGTGAAAATCCAAACCAAACCCTTAATTTGTTTTGGATTGTAATGCATCTTAGATTGGCTCTTGATATAAAGTATAAACGACCATACCATATCTTTGCACTTTGCAGTTACAAGTCACAACAGGAAAAAGACCTTTTACTTTATTCATCTGAGGTAAAATAAAGTTTTAGAATAACCAAGCTTTTCAATTACCTCCTCTTGAAGCAAAGATGGTAGATCAGCAGTTGATGTCAGTCTATTAATCTCCTCCTTTAGATCTTCATGACTAATGTTCGACCATGTCTGTGGAGGCAGGGCAAGCAATAGTATCGTTACCACATCATTTACGGAAGGATGCATTCTGCCAACACTACTTGAAGCACACCTAGGGCAGCCATCAGGATATATTTGACAATAGGGGATCAAAACATCAAATCCTCTTTCAGTGGCTTTTGTATCCATTTCACCAGTGTCCACAACAGTAGGCTTATCATGGTCGCTATCTTTCAAGTATCTGGTGTTTGTTGCTTTGCAGGAAGGCATGTCAAATGATCCTAGCCTGCCACAGAAAATCTGAGCTCCTTGGCAACAAACTTCAGAGACGATTGTAGCCAACGAATACTTCTCTTCTGAAGAGATTTTACAACATGTCTTTGACACCCGAAATTTAGTCACGTGTTCAAAGAGGTCAGTCATGTGCACTTGGTTCAACACCTCTTCCTAAAACCATAAGTGTCATGGGTCATAAATCTTCTCCCTTCTTCCTTTTTAGACTAAACTTGTTCTAAATCAGCTGAATCATGTTCTAGCCAAATAAGGAGAGAAAAAGACTTGGAGAAATAAGTTAATAAAGATTACAAACATCTAACAAACCTTAAGGGATAGCCTTGCTTTTTCCTCTTCAGTAAGCTTACTTCCCTCCTCTTGCAACCGGACTTCAGCAACCCAATTGACGAAATCTCTAAGATCTGCAGGCGCAGAGCTCATAACAGTTGCTAGCAACTCCTGAACATCTATAATTTCCTCTGATGATAAAATATGTGGAAGATCTTTAGTTAAGTATTTTGCAGTCCCTTCCCAACTTTTATGACGACAATTCTGCAAAGCAGTGAGAAACTCAACTTCTTAGTGAATAAATTAATTCCACAACGTAGGTACAAAACTGACCCATTAATGAAAGCAATTAGGAATGGGTAGACATGAATGAAGCACCGTGGGAGAATTTCACGCCAATCAGGCAAAAAGTATATGGAAGAGCGGATTTTGGAGTCAGTCATGTGAATTTTGTGTCAGAAATTCATGAAACGTGCAAAAGAAGCTAGGAAGCAATAAGATGGCCAAGCTTGAAACAAGATTGTGTAGTTGTTGTTCTCTTTTAAGTAAATGGACTCGCAAAGTTCTCCTGCTAAATGGACACATACCACTGTATACAGGATGGATGGTGCTCTCTGAGGTCTCGCTAGGATCATGAACCTGACAACGAGAAACAGCAGTTTTAATTTTGATCAAATAAGAAGGTGCTAAAACAGCACACTATACCCATAACATCAAAAAGAAGAAGACAGAACTCGGATAGTCACACAAGAACACAAACAGATTAGGAACCCAAGGACCAAGGGAATAGATGAATGAGTCTAATGCTCAAACTAGCAAATGCATTTACAAATTAAGACATTATGGATTATCTAATTTAGGTCTAAACACCCCATTACAGCTTGTGATTCTGCAGATTTGGAGTTTGAATTAATATATCACAAAAATTGGATATTCTCCAGCAATTCCTATGTGCGAGATTCTTGCACTTAGTGGGTAACCCTAGGAGTGAGATCCTTACTCGTAGTAGGTACCGACATTTAGTATTAGAGTCAGTCAATCCAACATGGTGACTGCCATCTATCCTTCATTCCGCTGCCACCACAACATCCCACTGTACCCACCTGCCACCACCCTTAGAAAACCAGATTTCCCTTTACAACCAACATAACCACAATCCTCAATTATTACAGGGTGCCGTCAACACACACCAATCAAGCCACTGAGTTGAAAAACAACTCAATTATGAAAAATGGCAGTATTTTTTCTGCAGTGAAAAGTTTGGGCTTGGACACCAATGCAAGCCCTCCATGTCTTCTGTACTTGAGTTCACTGAGGAGCCCAAAGAACCAGCCTTCGGCCTCGAGCGGTTGAAACAATGTGCAACTATGTAGGTACTGTCAAATAGATCACTCAAAGGTGCCACAGTTTCACCTTTGAGGTCAAGGCAAATTTTCAGGGGATACATTGATACAAGCACACGTCTCATCACCTTGTTGGAATTTTTTTAATTCAGCTGTTTTTTACTTATTTGCTACAACAATTTGCCAAGTCATCTATTATTAGAGACACATAAGCGAACATCTCATTACCTTCACCAGAGGCTAGTATAAGCAACAAGTAGTGCATAGATTGGGCTATTATTTGCATTTTTGAAAGGTTAGACTAGAGACCGCAACATCTTAAAAGGCTTGGCTACTTTCTGCAATTTTCCCTTTATTTATTATACAGGAGGTAGTTATTTTTGTTCCTCTATTATAAAAGATGAGCTACGACTTGTAATTCTGCAGGCTTGTAATTTAAATTAAGACATCTCAAAAGTTGGAGGCCCTCGGTGATTTTTTTTTGTGAAAGATCCTTGCATTCAGAGGTCCTAGGAGTGAGATCCTTACTTCTAGTGGGTTCTAACATTATGCCCCAAATTATGTACAGTGATACTGGCTTCACAACCTAATGCCTACCCATACCAGAACCTGCCTTCTTCCAAGCTAATTCCCTTTTCTTACCCTTATTTCCCAGAAATATTCCTTTGGTATTTATTTGGTCTAGCAAAGAAAAAATGAAAAAGAAATACCCTCTGCGGCGCCCAGTCTCTTCATCAACGGTATCCATTGCCTCCCATAGAAGGGTAAGAGGAACCCAGTGAGGAGGATATTTGAAACGAGCTACATCCAAAACGAGCACTAAATCTCTTCCAGCATGGTAACCTCCAATCGGTGAGAAATGACCACTTCCTGTCTGCAAATGGAGTATTTGAAAGGCATTCGCCATGCAATATTCATACAAGTCAGAAATGCATTCACCATGCAATATTCATATAATAAGTGTATGTCGAAGATTATAAAACACAGATCGAGCAATATGTGGGTTTCATGGATGATGATACTTAATGTTATCTGTTTACGTAGCACAGGTAAGCTGCAGAGTTGCTAAATTTTCCTTAGAATCAAAATGAATAAACATTTCTTGCAATTTGTTGAATAAATAATATTAATAATTATTATAAAAATTGGAACAGTTATCAATTCAAATTTAGATTACCAACTCTATGATCACTTCTCACAGCATCGTGATAATGTTTTCTGATAGAATACATAAGTAACAAGTAGACCACCAAAACCATCCTCATCAGTGGGTTTTAATGAGTTTTGAGTTTCAACAGAGCTATGATAACAGGCGCTATACCTGCTTGAAGTGTCCTCTGTGGTATGACACTATCAGATGACGATCTTCAGATGAGGTACATGACATGACATAACTTCGAAAGTCCTCGAGTGTGCTTTCATTTGTATGAAATTCTTTAACCTCAGCTCCATTACAATGAGCTAAGCATGCAACTTTGTCAAATGATATTCCACTAACTTTAACTTTCTCAAGAGGCTCGCAACAGTCCAACATACTATCATCAAACCATCTCCAAGGACCTGTCACAGATGCCATCCAACGCATTACTTTGCACACTTACCCACTACATGGGTATGAATAACATTAGGGTGGAATATTGCTTGGGGTTCATTAACTTTAAAAATGGAGATGCTAACAGTAGATCCGTGAGTTAATTCCATCCTTCAATTTTTTATCCATTGGCACTGGATAAAGAAAAAGGTCACATCATGGACTGAAGGAGTGATATGCCTCTTCTTAAATTCACAAATAAACTTATCTAGTAACCTATGGTTTAAGAAAAGCTGAAACGTGAACGGGAAAGGGTAGTTAGGATTTGGCGATTGGCATCATGGCACGTAGTGTATGAAGCAGTTCAATGAAAACATATATCCTTAATTACTCACTTCTGGAAATAATGTAGATTGAAAATCACCTTTCCATTTTCTTCCTGGGTCTACTGCAAGAGCATTTAACACCATAGATAAGGTGGCAAGACCACAATACGCGGGTTCTGATTGTGTTTGATAGTACGAAATCAATTTGAAAAACCCTTCCATGTTTCTTCCAGCAAGTGCTTCAACAAATAGTTGCTGCAAGTACCACCAATAACACAATGTTAGGACTTAGTAGTTAGCACAAGCTGGATGCAGCTTGAAAGGCTAGATAGCATCATAGTAATGCTCATAGAGAAGAACACCCATGGACTATTCCAGAAATCTACTTCAGTATAATGGATGGACAGCTCTTGTGGCTTACAAACAAACGTGTGCAGAAGATTGAGACTATTATGAGGTGCATCTTCTACAAACCTAGAACTCTGAATTGTCTTTCTTTTCACAAGCATCAACTTGAATCTAATTCATCACTTCATAACTCAGCAAATTGCTGCTATCATAACAATCCCTAAACCCCAAAAATCTAAAGCAAACAAAGATAGGACAATCACAGTCAACAATCTAAAACTCTGTGAATCCCCCAGCAATGGAAGATTAAAACACATAGCGTAGGACGAGAGCAAGGCACTCAGCAAAACTGTCAATTTCAATTAATCCAAAGCAAGATGAGATTGGCACACCTTTCCCTCGAGGGACGCAAATTCGATGGCCGGAGGTGAAGGGAGATTTCGTCTGTAAAAGCCTGCAATCGCCGCCATTTTCTTTACCAACAACTCTGGGTAATCAAAATTTTAGACTTTGTTCCATAGCACACTTAAAAGCAAGCACCGGATGCCCAAAAAAGTATTGGAATCATTTCACTATCCACCTACTCTCTTTTTTATAACCAAATTATACTTTAAAATAGGTCCATCCTATATTATTTTTCAACTAAAGACAGTATAAAATTATTAAAAAAATTAAAAAAATATATATATTGTGCCGTCTTATGTTCATGTTTCTTTACTTTTATTCATTGGGATCTTTACACGGGATGAGATGGACCGCCAAGAAGAAATCTTTCGCATAAAATTAGAGCAACTTACACTCGATCTCAAACTGCCGGGAAAACATTAGCAATCGAAGTGCTTTCAAGAGAGAGCTATTAGACGCGCTTTTTGCCTTTAGTCTTATTGCATTAGTGTCTTAGTGCCTTTCTTAATGTATTAGTTGTATGCTAGAAGAATAGGTTCAGATGCGGGATTACCGTTGTTTGGAAGAATTACTTTTATCTCGCAACTAGTATAGGCCACTCTCACCATTGCTGATGAAACTCCTGAATGCCATAACGCTGTCAAGAAAGGAGCTTCCTAGTACAATGAAGTTTAGTCATTCCTATCAACAATGAGTCCACTAGGATTGTTCCTCTTTAAACAAAGGCCAAATGAGGGCCTTAAAGCTTTATGATGATCTTGCAAGGGATAGCTAGCGTGCATGTAGGAAAAGAGACCCCAATCATCCTGTCTCCGAGGCCTAAACAGTGAGATTTGAATCGGAACACCAATCCATATTGTGTATCAAGGCACGAGTCAATTACAATTTAGCGCCTTGGAGATTCAACTTAGACTGTCTAGAACTACGGAAGTCAACTCTCCCTTCTTATGACATTTCACTAGTGCATTGAGAGCTAAACGTCTTTAGGGCAATGTCAAAGTCTGTTGTTTCTACATTATGGAAATTGGCTAGGCGTTGCTTGTCCATGGGTCTAATTGGGCCTAACGCACAAATCTCGCTAACTAAGACTTCAATCCCCAACAAGGGTGTCAATATGTGGTTCCTACTCAAAGGCTCCATTTGTAAATGGGTGTATAGTTTAGTTTCGGGTTTATTTTTTGACGGGTTTATATCAATAAACCAAATAAGAGGTTTACTTGGAGTTTATTTTTTTGCTTTATTTTACTTCAAAAGACTCTCATGTCCCTAAAAAAATTGATCAATAACATTGAATATCCATGGATGAACATATAATATCGGAATGAAAAAGCACAAGGGCAAAATGCGGGCACCCTTCCTTTGCCTTATCTTCTTCCTGTGTGCTTCCAAAAATCGTTTTTCCAGTTGTGGGTTGTTTAGCCCTTGATTCTTCATACTTTTTAGATTCTTCATTATGTTCTCGATTGTTGGAGTTGGCTCTTCCAAATTCCAACTAGATTAGCACCCTTAGGTAATCTGTTTTGATTCACGACATGATCTTCTGAATAGAATTTACCTCCTTTTTACCTTGGTAATTGGGAGCATTAAAAAATTTCTTCGTGGATCCTCCTGGTTTGCCTTTGTGGCTTTGTTGAATGGACACTTCTTATTTGAATTATTTATGCGAGAGTAAATAATCCCTTGCCTATTTTGCACGTTCATTACCTTAAGTGGCAACATATTTTTTCCTTACCTTTAGGATTTCTTGTCTTCCTTGATACCAACATCCATGGACCAATTTCACCTCTCCTTCTTTAGACTTGTTACCTAAAATAGGAGTACTCCTGGTGGCTACGGGAGTTGGGCGTTTAGAGTTGGTGGCGTCAAGAGTTGCACTCGTTACCTTGCATCCGGTGTTGATTGTAACATCATCTTTGCAGTTCTGCTCATGTGGACATTGCGAGGCATAATAATCATATCTCCCGCATTTGAAGCATATCATTTGTAGGCCTCCATATTCAATAGGGCATCTAACTTTGTTGATGAAGACAACTTTCTTTAACGGCCTATTCAATTCTATCTCAACACAAATGCGGACACATCTTACTCCGTTGAAGTTGAGAGTCTAAGGATCAATAGCCACTGGTTTGCCTACACCTTCCTCCACACTCCATAACCCAACTTCATTGTACCACTACACAGGGACACTATTTATTCGAATCCAAGTGGGAGTAAAAGAGATTTCTTCAGAAGTAACAAAAATTGGCTCCCATCTCTTCATAACCAAACAACGCCCAAAGATGGACCAAGGGCCTCCAGTCAAGACCATCAACAACTCACTTTCATTTTTGAATCTAACCACAAAATAGATGTTGTTGAGATCGATCAACTAGCTAGATGTTTTCGTCAAGCTTGCACATATCTTGAATCTTTCTTTCCATAATAGGGAAGGCAATGGAAAATCCGAGTACTTTTGATAGAGGATTTCCATCTTGCTTCAAGGCTTTCAGGAACATCACCAGCAATTTCAAAAGTGGGGATCACCATCAGGCCCCGAAGGGAAGCTTAAAACGATCTTCTCCTCCAATCTTCTGATATTGAAATTTTGGGGCATAATTCTTCTGTCTCCCTTAATTGTGTCACTCCATGAAGGTTTGGATGTAGCATTTACTGTGCTTGCTTGTTGTTTCGATGGCTTATTAGTTTGGTTCTCCTCTTTTTTTTTAGTCGCAACAGATCTCATAACGAAAACATTAGGATATCAATTCCAATATTATCCATGGATTGAGTTGTCGTATCTAAAACCATGTTTTTTGTTTGCGACTATTCTATGGCTACAATATTAGCCTTCGTCAAGATTATTGTCGGTAGGATATCGGTCTCTATTTGCGAGGATTTTGCATTCTCAACCACCTTAATCGGGAAAGAGATGTTCATATCCATAATCCATGGAACCTGATAAACGACCTTTACCGAAAGATGTTTTTCCAAGTCTTCGAGAGAGCGTTTTGTGTAGATACTTTTTATAATGTTTATAGTAGAAACTTTGTTGACGGATCAACCATACTTTTCTTTTGAGGTTTAATTTTTTTTATTTTTGGGATTTAAAAATGGTGATTTATCAAATTGGTGGTATCTCATGTGATACGCCCCCGGATGGCGATGCCATCCTTGTTTTCGGCTAGAAGGACCCGACACCATTATGAAGACTATTAAGTGTTTCGGCTATTTAATAATTGGATTTTTATATTCGGAACTTTAATTCCGGAACTTAATTCCGTGAATTAAATTCCGACCTTTCATATTTTAGGCTTTTCATTTCCGGAACTTAATTTCGGCTTTTAATTCCGTCATTTATGTTTGGACTCTTTGTATGACTTCCATCTACTATATAAGGATGACTTGACTCATTTGTAAAATCATGTCTAAGTTGAATCCAAGTATTGTGAAGAAAAACCCTCTTACTTGGTTTAGGCATCACTTCTTCCTCCACCCTTTTAAAGTTCTTATCTTGGATCTAGTCTTTGATACAAGCCTTCATATTCGAGGATCCTTTTGAAGGATCAACCAAACGCTTCCGCCACCCAAATTCTAATTTTGATCCAATTCAAACGATCAAGAAGAAGTAGTTGAAGTTTCTCCTCGATCTAGATCGCCCCTTTTTCTATCATTGGTAACAGAGCTCGGGATCGAGGTCAAGTTTCTTTACGATTTTTTTTTCTTGATCAAATATATTCAATGTTCTTTGAAGATCTTCAAGTGTTCTTCGAAGATCTTCAAGTGTTCTTCGGTGTTATTCGAAGATCTTCATTGTGTTCTTCAGTGTTCTACATCGTTCATCATGTTCTATGATGATGATGATCAGTTTGATTTGTATGGAGAATGGTTGCCTTCTCCACAGCAACTAAAGCTCAAAGCGGCCAAGCAAACCACCCGGAGGTACCGACGGTATTCACAAGACCGACGGAGAGAATACTTTAAGGATGAGGAGTGGTTGCCTCCTCCAAATCCACCAAGGCCCAAAGAGACCATCCATGAGTATCAAGGGTATCCACATGAACGCCAACAACGTGCTGCAATATTAGCCAAAGAAAATGCTGCTCTTAAGCGTGAGATAGAAATTTTGAGGGCACAAATTCATGCCCACAAGAAGTCCTCCCAACAAGAAGAACCGTTGTGTGATGGTCCATTAGAAGAGGCCAAGGAAGAAACCGTCATCGACAATGTTGACGTCATCACCAACAAAAAAGAAGCCAACTTCCACAAAGTCGACATCATCAAGGGTGAAGAAGCCATCAACCATGACACCATTATGTTGTTGGACTACAAATTCGAGCCGGCTGAACCGAGGTTTGATTTTGTTTTGTCTAAAAACTTATTTACCGGCTTACCCTTGATTCTTTTCGGCATGCCTCCGACGTACAATGTCACAAGGTTGGACGGCATGGTAGATAATCTCACCGGCGAGACCATCCATATGTACTACAAGTTTGAGCCGCCCGATCCAGAGTTTTTCCTTGTTATGTCGGATGACTTGCCACCCACCCAAGGCTTGATTCACAATTTTGAAGAGTATCGGCGTCATCAAATGAAATCAATCAAATACTGGTGCTCTTTCCGGCACCTTGTCGGCATAATCAACAAGCTTGGTGGCCCCATCGCCCTTTTGAAAGACTACAAGTCCAAGCCGCCCGACTCCGACAATGTGCATCCGGTGCTGAATTTCAAGGGTCATGTTCCCAAAGTACTCCTTTCTTTATTTTGACCTTGCAAACGAGGACGTTTCACATTTAAGAGGAGGAGAATGATACGCCCCCGGATGGCGATGTCATCCGTGTTTCCGGATAGAAGGACCCGGCAAATGAAAAGCCTAAAATCTGAAAGATCGGAATTTAAGTCACGTAATTAAGTTTCGGAATTAAAGTTCCGGATATGAAAAGTCAATCATTAAATAACCGAATAATAATAAATGTCTTCAAAATGGTGTGGGTCCTTCTAGCCGAAAACATGGATGGCATCGCCATCCGGGGGGGCGTATCATCATGCTTGATTTCAAAGTCTTGTTTATGATTTACATTTTGTATTAGTATGCAGACCGCATGTCATCCAAGTATTTATAGTTGATCACGAAACAAATACTAAGTCGGTCATTCTCATGTATATGTTTATTATATCCCTTATTTTCTATATCAAATAAAACTATGAAAGTCTTTTAAAAAAAATATGAAACAAATCACATTAAAGAATAAAACTCAAAAAATAAAAGTTTGCACCTACAAAAATTATAGAAAACTCAAACAAACAAGTATCGTTGCATGTCAAATTCTCTGTTACACATTGTATCACGAATCTTATAACACATTAAATTAAAAAATGTACTATAAATACAAGAAAAATAATTAGATTTCCACCCAAATTTATGAAGTAGGAGAAGTGGATTCTGATTATCAGAATCTGAATCCATTGACCTACTCCTCATCCAACGCCCCCATACTCGACGCGCCACCATTAGACCTAGTAGACCCCTCTTCGGACCCATAATTAGAGCCGCCTCTCGAACCACGTTTAGACTTAGTCGTGGACCGAACCGAACCATCTGGGTCCTTGGAC
>BSUD01000318.1:1048-18834 GCA_033239045.1 Fagopyrum esculentum
TAGAGCTGTCAAACGGGGCTGACAGGTCGGGTTCGGGTCGGGTTATAACAAGCTCGGGTTGGAATTGGGTCGGGTAAAAAGTAGGCTTGGTTTTTAAACGGGTTGTTTCGGGTCGGGTCGGTTTGGGTCGGGTACCAAATGTTCGGGTTAGAACGGGTTATCGGGTCGCATCGGTTCATTTCGTGGTGCCAAACGGGGTTGGCGGGTCGATTTCGGGTTGGGTCAAACGGGTCCGCGGGTCGAGTTCGAGTCGGGTCAAACGGGGTCGGGTTGAAATCGAGTCGGGTATAAATAGGTTTGTTTTTGTTAGCGGGTTGTTTCGGATCGGGTCAATTTGGGTCGGGTACTAGTTATTCGGGTTGGAACGGGTTATCGGGTAGACTTGGTTCTTGGGCCATAACAAATCGGTTTAGTTGGTTCTCGGGTCACTTCGGGCCAGATTATTTTTTGTTTTTAATGTTTCGAGAGGTTCCAATTAAGGCGGGTCAAGTTCGGTTTGCTCAAAGATGATATGATTTCTAACATCTTTATTCAGGTCGGTTTTGGATGGTGCAATTTTCGAGTTAAATCAAAATTAGCTAGTTATGTGAATATTTTGGTCTAATAAAATATGGAATTCGCAAATGATTTTAGTTGGATCGGATAATTATTCGCCAATATGATTAGTATGGGCGGCAAAACCAATTTTATCCGCCAATCCGGTCTGAAAATTTCGTTGACTTGATCCGAAAAACCCCGATATTTTAGTATCCATTTTGATCCGGTTAGAATCCGATATGGGAGATCTTCCTGGATCACCGGATCGGATACGGATCAAGGTTTTAGGCATCCGAATATCCACGGATATCCGAATAATCATGGATATTTGAATAATCATGGATATCCGCCTATCCGGATACTCATGGATCAGTGGCTCACCGGATATCCACGGATAATCGAATATCGAAATATCCGTGGATCATCAGATTCATCGCCTCACCAGATCGTCTTAGGCATCCGAGTACCCGTTTTGTTTTATGAAGGATAAATCAACATTGTATGTACTAATATTTATATTTAAAAAAATATATGTATTTAATGGGAAAATATTTGAGTTAGCCAAAACAATGAATTAATAATGTTAATTTGTTACAACTTAATAACTTATGCACACTTGGTTACTTTATAAGTTCATAATAATCTTTTACTATAAGTTGGTATGATTTTAAAATATTAATTCTTATAAATATGATTATAATTTGGTCTTAATAATACTCTTTTAATAAAAGTTGGTCTCATTTAAATGAACGAATGTCTATAATAATCTTTAATTATAAGTTAGTCTCGTACTCTCATTTTCAAATATAGTTATAAAATGTAAACATATAGATATCTATTATTTTAAAACCTTATTTTTATATTCTTATTATAACGTACTTTAATATTCTATATTTTTTTATCATCTATATACTTATAATTTTTACTTTGATTTGTTTTGTGCCTTTTAATTGTTTTTTCATTACATTTTGTGATAAACAAAGTAGCAAATATATATCCGGATGAAACGGATATTTAGATCAATCGGATATCGGATCCGGCTAAATCATTTTTGCATATTCAGATCAAGAGGATATCCGGATCAATCGGGTCAAACAAAATTCATTCGGATCATCCGGATATCCGTGGATAATAATCCGATCCGATCCAACCAAATCATTTCGCATACTATATTTTGGATTCCAGATCAACAGGACATCCGGATAATTATCCGATCTGATCATGGGAAAAATGCCGGATATCCAACCAAATACGGATCGAAATGGATATCCGAATTTAAAACCGGGAGATATTTAACACGAGTGATCATTACAATTATCTCGATAATTATTGCTAGTGAAGAAAGATAATTTATGAAAATATAAGAAATTTACTGGTACTAAAAAGGAAAGAGAATATTGAAAAACAAAACACATTTATTAGTATTTTGATATAAGCCGTTTATCTTCTTCCTTTGTTAATCACTAACATTTATAGATGCTTTTATATTGATATTTTTTAATTAATCTAATTTAATATTCATTAAAATGTCTTTATTACTATTATTATTATTATTATTATTATTATTATTACTATTATTACTATTATTACTATTATTATTATTATTATTATTATTATTATTATTATTATTATTATTATTTTATTATTATTATTATTATTATAGCATTCAAAATTATCTTCTACTTCATTTAGCTAATTGTCGACCAAGGGTTAATATTAACAAAAAAATATTTCATTACATTATTTTTATCTTAAAAAATTAAAGTAATCTATGTTTATTCAATTAATCAAAGTAATCTAATAATAAACAAAATATAATATTAGGGTGTGAGAACAAATGTAACTAATATTGAATGGATCAAAAATTACAAAAATTATCTTTCTTATTCTCTAACCTTAATTTACCAGGAGATCTCAATATTTACAATTATATTTCTTATTTTATAACCTTAATTTGCAATTTGCTGAAAGATCTTGACATTTAAATTTTATGAATATAAAAAAGTAATGCTATTAAATAGGAAATACAATAATAAACACATTTATTTAGTATTTTTAAATCCATTCAATATTGGTTACAATTGTTCTCAGTTTTATTTTTTTTAGATTATTTTGATAAAATAAACATAAATTACTTTGATTTATTAGGATAAAAATAATGTATTGAATATATTCTTTGTTAATATTAACCTTTGATCGACAATTATCTAAATGAAGCAAAATGATATTTTAAATG
Source organism: Fagopyrum esculentum (assembly GCA_033239045.1). Classification (NCBI taxonomy): domain Eukaryota; kingdom Viridiplantae; phylum Streptophyta; class Magnoliopsida; order Caryophyllales; family Polygonaceae; genus Fagopyrum; species Fagopyrum esculentum. The sequence goes on from BSUD01000318.1 coordinate 3,822, forward strand.
TCATTAAAATAATAATACAAAAAGTTTAATTATATTACACAATTAGATTAAATAAAAATATCGGTACAAAACATCCATAAATGTTAGTGACTAGCAAAGGAGGAGACAATACTTATATGAAAATATTAGATTTTTATTTTATCAATATTAGCTTTCCTTTTAGTACTATTAAATTTTTTAAATTTTTATAAATTATCTTTCTTATTTACTAGCCATAATTATCAAGATGATCTCAATTATTACTGGCCATAATTATCAAGATAATCTCAACCTTTAAACTTAATCAACGGTTTAGATCCATACAACTTCACCATGAAGTTGTTTTTGAGCTTCACTAGAGCCGGACCGGGATAAATACTATCTATTTTCTTTCTTGATAAATCATGTCAAATTATGAACTTATGATACATGTAAGAGTAATGAACTTATAATACATGTAAGAGTATTATTGTTTTAAAATTTTAGGTTTAAATGTGTAATTTTATTTTTTTTTATCAATTTACTCCGAATTAACATGTCATATATCATTTTACTTCACATTATCAAGGTTATCTAGGGTCGGGTTATTTTGGGCTAGTGACTCATTTCAAGTCGGGTTACTTTGGGCTAATAGGTCATTTTGGGTTGGGTCACTTCAGGCTATCGAGTCATTTCAGTCGGGTTACTTCAGGCAATCGGGTAATTTGGGGTCGGTTTACTTCGGGCTATTAGGTCATTTCGGGTCGGGTTACTTCGGGCTATCGGGTCATTTCGGGTCGGGCTACTTCGGGCTATCGGGTCATTTCGGGTCGGGTTACTTCGGGTTGTCGGGTCGTTATCGGGTTATTCTACTCGGGTTTTATCGGGTCCGGGTCATTTTCGGGTTCGACCGTTCGGGTTATTTATTATTTCGGGTTAAATCAATATCAAGCGGGTCGGTTCCGGGTATTTTCTTTTTTTAAAAATTTTCGGGGCCAGGTCGGGTTCGGGCTCGGGTTTGTCGGGTCGGTTTCACGGGTCGGGTCAACTTTTGACAGCTCTATCCGTAGGATATCGGGATGCTACGGGCGAGACCTCACAATGGGTCCCGACCCTTAGCTTGACAACAATTTCACCGGACCTTTCCAACATGGCACAAATAAAGGCAAAATTGTAAATCAATTTTAATGCAAATGAGAAGAAACCCGAAAGGATGCAACAACAACTTCAGCCGAGGTACAACTCAAACCAAACGCCAAACAAGCGGCACACAAAACGTAATAACCGAAAGACCAAAACACAAGACAACCCCAACTCAAAACCCTTCCTAAAATGCACGGACCCCGGCTGCCCACCCTTCCGCATCTCTCGGAGCATGCCTAACCTGCAAGGCAAACTACAACATTCGGTATAAAACCGTTAGCTCACATTCGAAGCATTAGAATTAAAGGGAAAGGCACAAACACAATTAATTCAACATAGTCACACAACATACTCAAAGCACACAAATCCGGTTTATTATCTTTATTTATTAAGTCATATCCCGTTCTAGTTCAACTTCTTTTGTGACACGAGAATCCTCCGAAACTCGCCTCAGTCCCTTATTCCGGCAATGGAACGGTCGGATGCCTCCGACCGTCTAACCAGCACGGACCAGTCGCCGAGATCCCCCTAGCTCTCACGGGGAGCCAGGCAGTGATGTCACCGCCCGTTATCATACACTTGGGCCAAATAATATAAAGGTCGGTAATCCTATTTCCGGTTTAGTTGTTATAAACAGTAAAATAATAAACACACACCACCCAACACACAATAATACTAATACAAAGAATACGAGCTAAGTAAGTCCGGAGACTTACCTTATCATCACACTCAACTCACAACACTCTCGCTTCCCTTGGGAAGGATTCCACAACCTGCTCACAAGAAGATAACTGTATCAACAACAACTCAAGAAGTCTAAGACTTCTACACAAATGATCTACGCGAGATCATTTGACTCACATTCTAGGACCGCACCTAGAATCTCTCATGCTCACATCACACTCAACAAAAGCTAGAAGTCTAAAGACTTCTAGACCCTATGATCTCGCAGGATCATAACCCATAACACAATTAGGATAAGCCAAACCTAAACTCCAAAATCCCACAAGATCATACAACCTCACCTCAAGCCTCAAAATGCTCACAAGATAATATCAACTCCTCAAGCCTTAAAACATTTCACAATCCACAAAACTCACCTAAGGTCCATAACCACTACTTGGTATTAACTCTAGGTTATGCTAGATCCATCCTAGCATGATACTTAAACTTAACACAACTAGAACGAGGGGAAAGAATACTCACACGACGTCAAAAGAAGGAAGTCGTTCAACGAATGTCGACTTGAACTCGTTAGGCCTTTATCGGGGCGCTTCTGAACCTAGCACCAAAACTATACAAATTTAGCTTATACGCTAAATTTGAACGGAATAATTTACATATATAAATCTAAGGAAAACCCCACTTTTAAAACCCAAGTTAAAACCCATAAATATATTTTCCACCAATTAATACAATTTTATAAACATGGGACATAATCTGCAAATAAATTTTTGGGGCCAAAGCTGTAAATAATTCTGCAGGGATATAATTTCAAATTTCTCAAAACTTGGGTCAAAAATGTAAAATAGAATTATGGGTTATTTACTGCAATTACAATAAAATATGGGTGGGCCCGATTTACAATTGTAACCCTTCTTCAACCTTAACACGCAGCAGAAGACAAGCAGGGCAAAGCGATGAGGAGGCGACAACTACTGGTGGGGATCTGGCGGCGCTTCAAAGGCAAGTCCTGGCAAGGGAGACGAAGACGGCGGCCGCTGAATTTCCGGCAGGCTAGGGCGGCCACACAGGGCGAGTCTCCCAGCGTTTATCGCTCCAACCCGGTGGCTGCAGAGAGGAGACGAAAGAGGGAGGAGAAGCTGGCCAAGGTGGCCTCTACAGGCGGTCGAGACGGCGTCATCAAGCCCTTCTCCGGCACGGCTTCAATCCGGTGGCGAGGACACAGTTCAAGAGAAGTGCGCAAGGAGGAGCGGTGGTGATGCAATGGTGGAGGTGGCGGTGAGACTTAGTTACATAACTGGGTTCGACCAAGGCTCGTGAGGCAATAGAGGACCCAGTGGAGAGGCATTGCTGGGTGGTGCTTCCGGTTGTGTTGATGCGGCTTGCTCCTCGTGTCAATGAAAGAAAGCAAAGCAGAAGAGAGTTCCGGAGGCTAAAGTGTCGAGAGGGGGCCGATAGTGTGACCAAGAGAGCCGGGAGAGAGAGACTCAGTTGAGGGAGGGCCGATAGTGAACCTGGGTACGAATCATAGGGTATAGACGAGGGATGAAGAGATAGGAGTAAAGGAGATGGGCTGCTGGTTGCAAGATGAGTGAGGTAGGCTGCTAGATGCAAGAAGGCAGAGAAATGAATGTGGTGAGTGTTAGGAAGCGTGTGAAAGGAGGAAAGACTGGCAAACCCACTTCATCACACAAAGTAGAATGAGGATGAAAAGGTAGAAAAGAAAATAGAATAAAATAATCAAATGGGGAAAGGATGGAAAGAAGTAAACCCGATCAAAATATTCGTAACGGGTTTTTGAATCGGAAAATTTCTCGACTTTTCCGAAATATAAAATATAGAATATATATATATAAATATGGAATATAGAAACTTATAAATTTAATTTACGGCGTGAAAATACTCGCAAAAATATTTAAGCCATTTAAAGTATCGATAAATTCCGAGAAAATACAAAACGCAAACACACCAAAATTTGAAGCGTTACAATGTTTTTACAACCTTACGATAAAAAGATTATTGTGGACATTTACCACATATCTTATCTTTAATAGGGTGATAATAATTGAAATTAAAATGCTCGTTATAGACCATTTTTATTTAATAATGTTTTTACAACCTTATGATAAATTTTATTATATGTATGTTTTTACAATTATCATTATCGTCATTATTTGTTCATTTAAATGAAACCAAATTCTAATAAAATATTATTATTGAGACCAACTTATAAAAATATATATTTTACAAAGAGATCAACTGATGATAAAAGATTATTATGGACATTTGTTCATTCAAATGAGATCAACTTTTAATAAAAGATTATTATTGATATCATCTTATAAAATATATGTCTTACAATCAGATCAAATAATAATAAAAGATCATTATGAACATTTGTTTTTTCAAATGAGACAAGTTCCTACGAAAAGATTATTGTTGATATCAACTTATAAAAACATATACCTTACAATGAGATCAACTTATAATAAAAGATTATTATGAATATTTGTTCATTTTAATGAGATCAAATTCTAATAAAAGATTATTATTGAGAGCAACTTATAAAAATACATATCTTACAATGAGATCAACTTATAATAAAATATTATTATGAATATTTGTTCATTTGAATGAGATCAAATTATAATAAAAGATTATTATTGAGAGCAACTTATAAAATACATATCTTACAATGAGATCAACTTCTAATAAAATATTATTATGGACATTTGTTCATATAAATGAGATCAACTTATAATAAAAGATTATTATTGAGACCGTCTTATAAAACTTATATCTTACAATTAGATCAACTTATAATTAAAAAAATTATTATTAACATTTGTTCGTATAAATGAGCCTAACTTATAATAATGGATTATCATTGAAACCAACTTATAATCATATCTATATAAATCTATATCTGAAAATAAGACTAACTTATAATAAAGTTTATTATAAACATTTGTTCATTTAAATAAGATCAATTTCTAATAAAATATTGTTATTAAGACCAACTTATAATCATATTTATAATAATCAACATCTTACAAATGAGACTAACCAATAATAAAAGATTATTATGAACATTTGTTCATTCAAATGAGACAAACTTTTTAATAAAATATTATTATTGAGACCAACTTATAATCATATTTATAAAAAGATATATCTTACAATGAGATCAATTTATAATACAAAAATATTATGAGTATTTATTCCGAAAGGTATGAATATGTGAGTATGTACAAAGTTTTATATATTATAGATGTATATATGTTTAATTAAATTATATGAGATCAATGTGACTACACGAGTACGTATAAAGTTATACAAAAAATATTATCAGTTCATTACTTTGATTAACTAAAATAATGTATAATGTATATTGTAAAATATGTCAACTATAAATATTAATACAAAATTACATAATGATATAGAGTAACTAAGTATGAACATTATTAATTCATTACTTTGCCTAACTCAAATATTTTTCCATTTAATATTATTTTAAATATAAATATTAGTACATAATTGTAATTTACAATCTTTATTTATCCTTCCTATAACAGATACATTTAAAATTATAATAAAATTTTTTAATAGCCGGATATCCGGGAATATATAGTGATCCGGGACTATCCGAATATCCGGCGATCCGGAGCTATCCGGATATCCGGTGACCCGAGACGATCCGATGATCCGCGGATATCCGATAATCCGCGGATATCCGGTGATCCGTGAGTATCCGGATATCCGGGATTATCCGGATATCCGCGGATATCCATTTTTTATCCGGGTATCCGCGGATATCTGTAACGCCCCAAATTTTTGGCGCGTTTGCGATATTTATTTATTATTTTTTTTTGTTGGATTTTATCAATATTTTATTTGCTTATATATATATATATTTTTTTTAAAAAAGGAATTTTTATTAAGTAATATATCATTCCCCGAGTATATTTATACTTGGGATACGCATTATTATAATTATTTCTACGGAAGAATTCGGAAAATTTTCCGATCCGAAAATCTCATTCCGAATGCTTTTGATCGAGTTATTCTATTACTCTTTTCCTTTTATTTATTTATTATTTATTTTCTTTCCCTCATTTCTTCCCAAACTGAAGATCGAACCTTCTGGGTTCTGTTTGCCGCCCCTACCCTGTAGTTCTATCTAGGCCGACTCTTGAGCTCCGCCTACCTGATCCTCGCTTATGCCCTCGACTCCTCGTCCCTTCTGCGCTACCCAGTCTTCTCTCCCCACCCATCTGTTGTTTCACCTCTCCTGGCAGCCACCACTCAACTGGACTCTCCCCATCTGCCTCCCTCAACACTGCTCGCCAATGCCTCTGTCTCTTTCTTCTCTCCATCCCGACAAGGGCAGCTCCCCACCAGGCGACGCCGGAAATGCAGCTGTCGACACCAGCATCTTCACCATCACGCAGGCCTCCCTCGCAAGCTTTTCGTCTTTTCTTGTCCACACTCAGCAACAGCAACCGGAAATCATCTGCAAATCGCTGGACTGAAGGATTCAACTGCCACTACAACCGCCGGGGAAATGAGGCCGTCAGCCTGCGCCGGAGAAGCCGGTGGCGCTAGACCTCGCCGCCCCGCTGCTCTTGCTCGCCAGACCCCTCTGCCGCCGTCAGTCCCTATCCTTCTCCAGCCCTGCGTGAGAGCTATCTATTGAAGAACCCTCTTTGCCCTAATTACCATCGAAGCCACATAGGAAGCCCACCGATGCCAGAGAAGGGCCCATTGGAACCTCCTCCCTGTAACACCCCAAATTCTCAGAACTCGGAGTATTACTGGTTAGGACCTCACAATGGGTCCCGACCTCAGTTTGACAACAACATTACTAGGACCTTGCAACAAGACACAAATAAAGAAACCGAAATTCATAAAAACCTTGTTTTTAGAGTAATGAATGCAACACTGTCTAGCAGCCTACAGTACTTAAACAAGAGAAAAGAACAACTGTCTTAACCAAAAGAAAGAAAAGACAAAACAACCCTAACCCCACTCTAAGGAGTACGGAGACCCGGCTGACCACTACTTCCGGATCACTCAGCTGCTGATCTAACCTGCGGTAAATCTAAAACAACAACAACAAGAACCGTTAGCTAGTTATCTAAATATTAGCAGAATAAATAGCAGCACAAACACACTCAGATAAACATAAACACTCAGCATGCTTTCAAACAAGTCCGTTTTATTATCTTGCTTTAAATTACTCATTCACTCTAATGATACTTATTTTGTGACACGAGGGATTCCCAAACCTCGCCTCCGCCCCCGTGTAACCATCAGGAATGGATCCGATGCACCTCACCTTGTACCTGTATGGTCTGGGTATAGAGAACCTCCCAGTCTCCTGTCAGAGCTGGGCAGTGATGTCACGGCCCGTTATACATACACTTGGGCCTTACGTAAATAATAACAGTCGTCCTAGCAAGTTATTATTATTAAATCAAGCAATAGCACACACCACTACTATCACTCAACTAACACTCAGAAACTGGCTAAGTAAGTCGCAAGGACTTACCTGAGTCAAAACTACTCTCTAACGCGTCTCAAACAGTCCGTACTCGTGGTAACTCAAACGCCTGTCAAGTAAGGCATGTGTATCAAAATCACATCTCGATGTCCAACCTCTTGCGAAGGAATTACGGAAAAACAAACTCTCTTATGGTTTTCTTATAATTTATAAGTTATAGCTCGGCCACTTTACTCTTATCTATATATCTATATATATATATATATATATATATATATATATATATATATATATATATATATATATATATATATATATATACATATATATATATATATAGACTATATATTTAGGCATGTATCTATTCTCACTTCCCTTAACTCGTATACTATCATAATTACTCGGTAGTTATATATATATCTTCGTAATTCCGTAGTTCCGAACTCCTACTTATATACATAACCCATATATTTTATACACCATTTTCCTCCTTATAAGTACATGCTTATATACAATTTACGTATCTATATATAAGTGTATATACATTACGGTACCTCGCTCAATTGTCGAATATATATATATATATATAGGTATATATATCTACATCCGTAAACGAATTCTCCCATTTTTAACACCGTTACTGCATATATATTTACATACACTCACATACCCATATATATGTTCAGTTCTAAAAAAAACATACATCTCATTTCATTCTACTGGTATCCTACAGTACAGAGAAGGGAGTCTGCACTCACGGTGACTTTCGTTGGCCGTTGTTCTGGCCTAGAGGAGAGGCGGACTGGAGCTGTTGGTCCGGTTGCGGCGCTGCGGACTCGACTAGAGACGTGCAGGACCCGGCGGCGCTGGATCCGGCTGAAGGCGAGGAGGAGCGGCAGCGTCCTCGTTTTTCTGAAGGAGCGGAAATGTGAGGCGCGGACAGAGGAGAAACGGAAGGAGGGAAGGCGGTGCACTTACCGGACTCGACTGGAGGCGGCACAGGCTCGGCGGTGGCGTCTCCGGTCGAAGGCAGTAGCGGCTCGGGTGGTTGCGGCGGTTGCAGGAAGTCCGGCGGCAAGGATGCTGTTGTGCAGTAGGTTTGCAAGAAGAGGTGCGAGGCTCACCGTTGTCTCCCGCGGGCGGCTGGCGGTCCTTGGTGGTCGACAGCGACGTCGCGGTGGTCCGGTGGCGGTGCTACTGCAGGCCAGGAGAAGGTGCGATTAACGATCCGGAAACGAGAGAAAGAAGGGTGAAGAGAAGGGAGGCACGCACTCACCGAACCTACTGCGGCGGTCGGCGGGGAGCGGCGCGGCTCGGTGGCGGCTCGGTGGCGGTCGACAGCGGCGGTCTCAATCCGGTGTGTGTCTTGCGGCGGTCGAACGGTATTATAGAGAGGGATGGGGAAACACAGCTGCGGGTGAGGGAGAGTTAGATTAGGTTTAGATTAGGGTAGTTTAAGGTTAATAATTATGTTTAATTAGAGATTAAAACAATGGGCTGGTTGGGCCGGCAGTCTTCAAGGCAATTTGGGCCCACTTGGGCTTCGTTAAAAGGAGCTGACGCGAAACCCGTTTCTCGTATGGATCGGTAGGGCATTTGCGGAAAATTTTACGGAATTATTCCGTACTAGGTAAATTATTATTTTTATTTTAAAATACGTAAATTATTTCCGATCAATTATTTTATCATCTTAGGTGCATCTAAGTCACGTAAAAATGATAGAACTAAACTCGTTTTATGTTACTTATTTATTTATATACATTTGTCTCATCGGACTTTGGTTACTTTCACTTTACCGGAACTTAAAATTCTCGGTTATTACATCAGTGCCCCCTTAAAAGAAGTTTCGTCCCGAAACTTAGATTGTTTCCCTTACTCACACACTTCTTTCGGTATATTTTAGTTTTCTTGACATTTTTGTTTTCTACCATACAACTACTCAGGCATCAAACAAACAAGTATCACAAAAGAAAAACAGAAACACTCAAAACAATATGAAAACCGAAAGGGTCAAACAACACAACATCCGAGTACTAACTCGTCAACCAGAAGTAACCTCTAACCCCGCAAAGAACTCGGGATAGTTACGTCTAATACTCTCCTCAGTCTCCCAAGTGGCCTCATCAGCTCCTCTCCTAGACCACTGGATCCTCAGCATAGGTATCTCCTTGGATCGCAGACGTCTGGCACTGCTCTCCAAGACAGCTACTGGATACTCTACAAATGTATGGTCAGGCTCAACTATCAGATCCTCATGGCTGATGACGTGTCTCGAATCCGGAATGTACTCTCTCAACTGAGATACATGAAAGACCGGATGAACACCCTCTAGTCTCGGCGGTAGTGCTAGTCTGTAGGCCACCTCTCCAACTCTCTCTAAGATCTCAAAAGGTCCGACATATCGGGGACTCAACTTCCCTTTAATGCCGAAACGCCTAACTCCTCTCGTGGGTGACACTCTCAACCACACCTGAGCACCCACTCTAAACTCCAAAGGTCGACGCCTTTTATCGGCGTAGGACTTCTGACGACTCTGGGATGCTAACATCCGCTCTCGGACTAGGGCAATCCGAGCGATGTCATCATGTACCTGATCTGGAGCTACTCCGTCAACTCTGCTAGGCTCATCCCAACATAAGGGTGTACGACATCTCCGCCCGTACAAAGCCTCATAAGGAGCCATCCCAATAGATGCGTGCCAGCTATTGTTATACGAAAACTCTACCAGTGGAAGATGATCTGGCCATACCTGTCCCCAATCAAGTACACACGCCCGAAGCATGTCCTCTAAGGTCTGAATGGTCCTCTCAGACTGCCCGTCTGTCTGTGGATGATAGGCGGTAGTGAAGTGGAGACTCGTCCCTAAAGCAGTATGTACCTGCTGCCAAAATCTCGAGGTAAAACGTCCATCTCTATCAGAGACGATAGTCCTCGGCACCCCATGGAGTCTCACAATGTGCCTGGTGAACTCCTCAGCCAGACGACTCACCGGCCACGTTTCCTTAATCGGAATGAAACGTGCGGTCTTCGTCAGGCGATCTACCACTACCCAAATAGCATCAAATCCTCTGCTGAGCCTCAAACCAGTGACAAAATCCATAGATATGTCCTCCCACTTCCACTGTGGTACCGGAAGTGGGTGGAGCTCTCCTCCAGACCTACGGTGCTCAATCTTGACCTGCTGGCAGGTCGCGCACTGAGTTACATATCGAGTCACATCGGGCTTCAAACCACCCCACCAGAAGGACCGTCTCACATCCTTGTACATCTTACTCGCTCCAGGATGTACTGAGTATGGGGTAGCATGAGCCTCACCTAGTATCCTCTGTCTCAACTCACTGTCTGACGGTACACAAACGCGATCCTGACGCCTCATCACTCCATCTGCACCAATAGTAAACTGTGGGGCCTCATCTCGAGACATCCTGTCTCGGATCCTGATCAAAGTAGGGCAGGTCTCCTGCTTCTGTCGGATCTCATCCAACAGATCAGGAATTAACTCCATAGTAGACAACTGACCATCCGTATCGGGAAACTAAACCTCTATCTCCAACCAAGCCAGGTCCCTCTGCAACTGTGGCTGTACTGTCAACCGGGCTATCGCCCTCTCTCTAGGCGTCTTCCGGCTCAAAGCATCAGCTACCACATTCGCCTTTCCGGGGTGGTAAAGGATCTCAAGGTCGAAGTCCTTGATCAACTCTAACCACCGTCTCTGGCGGTTATTCAACTCCCTCTGAGTGAATATGTACTTCAGACTCTTGTGGTCTGTAAAGATCTGACATGTCGCTCCATAGAGATAGTGACGCCAGATCTTAAGAGCATGGACTACTGCAGCCAACTCTAGATCATGTGTGGGGTAGTTCTCCTCATACGTCTTCAACTGTCGAGACGCATAGGCTATGACCTTACCCCTCTGCATCAAAACACACCCCAAGCCCAGCTTGGATGCATCACTGTATACCACAAAGTCATCAATACCCTCAGACTGTGCTAAAATCGGAGCGGACGTCAATCTCCTCTTCAGCTCCTCAAAACTCTGCTGACACGGATCAGACCAGACAAATCGAGTGGTCTTCCTCAGAAGACAAGTAAGTGGTCGGGCAATCAAAGAGAACCCTTCCACAAACCGGCGGTAGTAACCTGCTAAACCCAAAAAGCTGCGAACCTCCTTAACATTCTTAGGAGGTTGCCAGGAAGACACTGAATCGATCTTCGCCGGATCGACCTTAATACCCTCAGCAGTCACCATGTGACCTAAGAAAGCCACCTCTGACATCCAAAACTCGCACTTGGATAGCTTAGTATATAGCTGGCTATCCTGTAGAATCTGCAGTACTGTCCTCAAGTGTCCGGCATGCTCCTCCCGACTCCTAGAGTAGACTAGGATGTCGTCAATGAAGACCACTACAAACTGGTCTAAAAAGTCAATGAATATCCCATTCATCAACTCCATGAACACCGCTGGTGCATTAGTGAGCCCGAATGGCATCACTACGAACTCATAATGACCATACCTAGTCCGGAATGCCGTCTTAGGTATGTCCTGATCTCTCACCCTCAACTGGTGGTAACCTGACCTCAAGTCTATCCTCGAGAACACGGACGCTCCATGCAACTGGTCCAACAGATCATCTATGCGTGGCAGTGGATACTTGTTCTTGATGGTTACTTTGTTCAGCTCTTTGTAGTCTATGCACAGCCTCATCGATCCGTCCTTCTTCTTCACAAACAACACTGGCGCACCCCAAGGAGACACACTGGGGCGTATAAAACCCTTCTCTGCCAGCTCCTCTAACTGCTTCTTCAGCTCAAGCAGCTCTATAGGTGCCATACGGTACGGGGCCTTCGAGATAGGTCTCGTGCCCGGCTCCAAGTCAATGCTGAAATCCACGCTCCTCTGTGGGGGTAGTCCTGGCAGGTCGTCACTGAATACCTCTGCAAACTCGCATGCAACAGGTATCTCCTCTATAGTCAGGCTCTTGCTTTCCTTCATGGCATAACACCAGAAGGCTTCGCAACCCTGGGCTATCAGTCTCGCTGCTCTCACTGCACTGATAACTGTACCTGACTTTCCGAGGTCCCAACCTCGGAATATTACCCTATGACCCTCCTCCGTGGCAACGGTCACTGTCCTCTTACCAATGTCTAAGACTGCTCCGTGTTTCCTCATCCAGTCTATCCCTAAAATGACATCCTCATGAGCTAAGGGCATGACTAGAAAATTAACTAGCCAGTCTCGATCTCCCATGCGAACAGGACATCCAAAGATCTCTCTAGTCCCTCTTACCTTACTCCCATTAGGTAAGCCTATCGTAAAAGGTATCCCCTCTACAGTAGCTAAGGACAACCTATCTACGCATGCATCAGATATGAAGGAATGTGTAGCACCCGTATCAAATAAAACTCGTACAGGTAAGTCATGTATCTGGATCGTACCTGTGGCAGTAGGTGCATCTGGCTGATCAGCATCTCTCAACTCAAACACTCGTGCCTGAGCTCCTCTAGTATCAGCCACACTACCACGTCCTCTACCCCGACCTGATCCCTGCATAGAACTCTGTGGTGGTGTGTGTCCTGGAGCTCTGTAAGACTGCTGCTGACTAGGAGCTCTGTACTGCTGCTGCTGACTCGGAGTCCGGTACTGTGGCGGTCTCTGTACACTCCCTGATAAGCCTGCAGGAGAAGAACCCTGCTGAGATGGGGCCTTGCCCTGACGGCAGAATGCAGCTCTATGTCCAACCTTGCCACACTGAAAGCAAGTCACTGCTGGCTTCGTGCAGTTCGATCGGATATGTCCATAACTATTGCAGTTGTGGCACTGCAAGCTACCAGCTGAAGTCTGACCAGTAGCTGTATGGCTCTATCGCCCCTGAGTCTGTCCCCGTCCAAAAGCAGCTACTCCTGAACCACCACTGGCATAACCTGTCCTCTGCCGCTTATCCGGCCTGTCAGACTGAGCAGCTCTCCTAGACCCTGGTCTGTCTCTCTCATACGCAGATGCTCTATCCTGATAGTCTGACAGAGTCTCACAGCGAAATCCTGCCAGATAAGACCGAGTGCTCTCTCTCAATCTCCGGGAAAAGAGATAGACATGCTGCTCCTCAGGAGGTGCAGCTGGTCCAAGCAGTGTCAGTTCCTTCTGGAACTTCTTGATGGCAGCAGCGATCGGAACGTCCTCAAATCCAGCCTCAATGAAGTCCTGAAATCTCTCTCTCCTCAACGAAACAGGGCAGTATCTGTCTCTAACAATGCTCCTCATCTGCTCCCAAGTGGTGACTCGACTACGCATGGTCCGCCACCAGGAATGAGCATCTCCAGTGAAGCAAGTCTGCACCAAGTCTACCTGTCGATCCTCTGGGCAGCGTATCGCCTCTAACGCAGTCTCTACCTGCCCAATCCAGTGCTCTACCTCCAATCCTATCTCTCCATTATATGAGGGAACCTTCTGAGAGTTGAAAGCCTTCAACCACTCATCTGGCCTTGGTGCTCTAGTCCCAGTAGGCGCTCTATCAGCCACAACTCTCCTCTCAGGTACAGCTGGCACCTGAGGCGCTTCCTGGGTCACCTGGACAGATCTAACCGGTACTGTGGTACCTGGGTAAGTCTCTCTGTCCTAGCAGCCTCTTCCCTACGCTCAACGTAGGCTCGGTACTCTCTGTACTCAGTCGCTCCAATGGAAACACGCCCTGACTCTGTCGAACGTGCTCTCTGTGCTCCAGACCTAGCAACGGTCTCATTCCTGACCTCAGGACCAACGCTCTCAGCTACTTCCTCCACTCCAGCCTCTGGCAGGATCACTGCTGGGGGATCCTCTCGTGGAGCTCGACCTCGACCTCGGGCTAGTGAGGGTCTACCTCCACGGCCGCGTCCTCTAACTGTAGGGGCCCTATCTCCCCTACCTGGTCCAGCTGGAGGGAGAGGTGGACGACCTCTGCCTCGACCAGTAGCTAGCGTAGCTCTAGTACGTGCCATCTGTACAAGAATAAAAACTATAATTACTACTAGCTGAAAGTCCAAAAGTCCAACTACAGTAACCTAAAGTCCAACTAAGCACACTGAGATCCGCGGTAGTAGTGGTGGTCAGCCGTACTTTTCTATTCCCAACCAGACTATGCATGCATTTAAAACCAAAAGTTTTCTTTTTAAAACTCAGATCCCTTTTCGGGTTCTGCTTAAAACTTATTCGGTCTTTCAGAAGATTTCAAGTGCCATTGTTGCCAACCTGGCCTCTGATACCATGTTGTAACACCCCAAATTCTCAGAACTCGGAGTATTACTGGTTAGGACCTCACAATGGGTCCCGACCTCAGTTTGACAACAACATTACTAGGACCTTGCAACAAGACACAAATAAAGAAACCGAAATTCATAAAAACCTTGTTTTTAGAGTAATGAATGCAACACTGTCTAGCAGCCTACAATACTTAAACAAGAGAAAAGAACAATTGTCTTAACCAAAAGAAAGGAAAGACAAAACAACCCCAACCCCACTCTAAGGAGTACGGAGACCCGGCTGACCACTACTTCCGGATCACTCAGCTGCTGATCTAACCTGCGGTAAATCTAAAACAACAACAACAAGAACCGTTAGCTAGTTATCTAAATATTAGCAGAATAAATAGCAGCACAAACACACTCAGATAAACATAAACACTCAGCATGCTTTCAAACAAGTCCGTTTTATTATCTTGCTTTAAATTACTCATTCACTCTAATGATACTTAT
>BSUD01000318.1:18844-32685 GCA_033239045.1 Fagopyrum esculentum
ACCCCATGGAGTCTCACAATGTGCCTGGTGAACTCCTCAGCCAGACGACTCACCGGCCACGTTTCCTTAATCGGAATGAAACGTGCGGTCTTCGTCAGGCGATCTACCACTACCCAAATAGCATCAAATCCTCTGCTGAGCCTCAAACCAGTGACAAAATCCATAGATATGTCCTCCCACTTCCACTGTGGTACCGGAAGTGGGTGGAGCTCTCCTCCAGACCTACGGTGCTCAATCTTGACCTGCTGGCAGGTCGCGCACTGAGTTACATATCGAGTCACATCGGGCTTCAAACCACCCCACCAGAAGGACCGTCTCACATCCTTGTACATCTTACTCGCTCCAGGATGTACTGAGTATGGGGTAGCATGAGCCTCACCTAGTATCCTCTGTCTCAACTCACTGTCTGACGGTACACAAACGCGATCCTGACGCCTCATCACTCCATCTGCACCAATAGTAAACTGTGGGGCCTCATCTCGAGACATCCTGTCTCGGATCCTGATCAAAGTAGGGCAGGTCTCCTGCTTCTGTCGGATCTCATCCAACAGATCAGGAATTAACTCCATAGTAGACAACTGACCATCCGTATCGGGAAACTAAACCTCTATCTCCAACCAAGCCAGGTCCCTCTGCAACTGTGGCTGTACTGTCAACCGGGCTATCGCCCTCTCTCTAGGCGTCTTCCGGCTCAAAGCATCAGCTACCACATTCGCCTTTCCGGGGTGGTAAAGGATCTCAAGGTCGAAGTCCTTGATCAACTCTAACCACCGTCTCTGGCGGTTATTCAACTCCCTCTGAGTGAATATGTACTTCAGACTCTTGTGGTCTGTAAAGATCTGACATGTCGCTCCATAGAGATAGTGACGCCAGATCTTAAGAGCATGGACTACTGCAGCCAACTCTAGATCATGTGTGGGGTAGTTCTCCTCATACGTCTTCAACTGTCGAGACGCATAGG
Source organism: Fagopyrum esculentum (assembly GCA_033239045.1). NCBI lineage: Eukaryota > Viridiplantae > Streptophyta > Magnoliopsida > Caryophyllales > Polygonaceae > Fagopyrum > Fagopyrum esculentum. The sequence continues at coordinate 19,806 of BSUD01000318.1, forward strand.
CTATGACCTTACCCCTCTGCATCAAAACACACCCCAAGCCCAGCTTGGATGCATCACTGTATACCACAAAGTCATCAATACCCTCAGACTGTGCTAAAATCGGAGCGGACGTCAATCTCCTCTTCAGCTCCTCAAAACTCTGCTGACACGGATCAGACCAGACAAATCGAGTGGTCTTCCTCAGAAGACAAGTAAGTGGTCGGGCAATCAAAGAGAACCCTTCCACAAACCGGCGGTAGTAACCTGCTAAACCCAAAAAGCTGCGAACCTCCTTAACATTCTTAGGAGGTTGCCAGGAAGACACTGAATCGATCTTCGCCGGATCGACCTTAATACCCTCAGCAGTCACCATGTGACCTAAGAAAGCCACCTCTGACATCCAAAACTCGCACTTGGATAGCTTAGTATATAGCTGGCTATCCTGTAGAATCTGCAGTACTGTCCTCAAGTGTCCGGCATGCTCCTCCCGACTCCTAGAGTAGACTAGGATGTCGTCAATGAAGACCACTACAAACTGGTCTAAAAAGTCAATGAATATCCCATTCATCAACTCCATGAACACCGCTGGTGCATTAGTGAGCCCGAATGGCATCACTACGAACTCATAATGACCATACCTAGTCCGGAATGCCGTCTTAGGTATGTCCTGATCTCTCACCCTCAACTGGTGGTAACCTGACCTCAAGTCTATCCTCGAGAACACGGACGCTCCATGCAACTGGTCCAACAGATCATCTATGCGTGGCAGTGGATACTTGTTCTTGATGGTTACTTTGTTCAGCTCTTTGTAGTCTATGCACAGCCTCATCGATCCGTCCTTCTTCTTCACAAACAACACTGGCGCACCCCAAGGAGACACACTGGGGCGTATAAAACCCTTCTCTGCCAGCTCCTCTAACTGCTTCTTCAGCTCAAGCAGCTCTATAGGTGCCATACGGTACGGGGCCTTCGAGATAGGTCTCGTGCCCGGCTCCAAGTCAATGCTGAAATCCACGCTCCTCTGTGGGGGTAGTCCTGGCAGGTCGTCACTGAATACCTCTGCAAACTCGCATGCAACAGGTATCTCCTCTATAGTCAGGCTCTTGCTTTCCTTCATGGCATAACACCAGAAGGCTTCGCAACCCTGGGCTATCAGTCTCGCTGCTCTCACTGCACTGATAACTGTACCTGACTTTCCGAGGTCCCAACCTCGGAATATTACCCTATGACCCTCCTCCGTGGCAACGGTCACTGTCCTCTTACCAATGTCTAAGACTGCTCCGTGTTTCCTCATCCAGTCTATCCCTAAAATGACATCCTCATGAGCTAAGGGCATGACTAGAAAATTAACTAGCCAGTCTCGATCTCCCATGCGAACAGGACATCCAAAGATCTCTCTAGTCCCTCTTACCTTACTCCCATTAGGTAAGCCTATCGTAAAAGGTATCCCCTCTACAGTAGCTAAGGACAACCTATCTACGCATGCATCAGATATGAAGGAATGTGTAGCACCCGTATCAAATAAAACTCGTACAGGTAAGTCATGTATCTGGATCGTACCTGTGGCAGTAGGTGCATCTGGCTGATCAGCATCTCTCAACTCAAACACTCGTGCCTGAGCTCCTCTAGTATCAGCCACACTACCACGTCCTCTACCCCGACCTGATCCCTGCATAGAACTCTGTGGTGGTGTGTGTCCTGGAGCTCTGTAAGACTGCTGCTGACTAGGAGCTCTGTACTGCTGCTGCTGACTCGGAGTCCGGTACTGTGGTACCTGGGTAAGTCTCTCTGTCCTAGCAGCCTCCTCCCTACGCTCAACGTAGGCTCGGTACTCTCTTTACTCAGTCGCTCCAATGGAAACACGCCCTGACTCTGTCGAACGTGCTCTCTGTGCTCCAGACCTAGCAACGGTCTCATTCCTGACCTCAGGACCAACGCTCTCAGCTACTTCCTCCACTCCAGCCTCTGGCAGGATCACTGCTGGGGGATCCTCTCGTGGAGCTCGACCTCGACCTCGGGCTAGTGAGGGTCTACCTCCACGGCCGCGTCCTCTAACTGTAGGGGCCCTATCTCCCCTACCTGGTCCAGCTGGAGGGAGAGGTGGACGACCTCTGCCTCGACCAGTAGCTAGCGTAGCTCTAGTACGTGCCATCTGTACAAGAATAAAAACTATAATTACTACTAGCTGAAAGTCCAAAAGTCCAACTACAGTAACCTAAAGTCCAACTAAGCACACTGAGATCCGCGGTAGTAGTGGTGGTCAACCGTACTTTTCTATTCCCAACCAGACTATGCATGCATTTAAAACCAAAAGTTTTCTTTTTAAAACTCAGATCCCTTTTCGGGTTCTGCTTAAAACTTATTCGGTCTTTCAGAAGATTTCAAGTGCCATTGTTGCCAACCTGGCCTCTGATACCATGTTGTAACACCCCAAATTCTCAGAACTCGGAGTATTACTGGTTAGGACCCCACAATGGGTCCCGACCTCAGTTTGACAATAACATTACTAGGACCTTGCAACAAGACACAAATAAAGAAACCGAAATTCATAAAAACCTTGTTTTTAGAGTAATGAATGCAACACTGTCTAGCAGCCTACAGTACTTAAACAAGAGAAAAGAACAACTGTCTTAACCAAAAGAAACGAAAGACAAAACAACCCTAACCCCACTCTAAGGAGTACGGAGACCCGGCTGACCACGACTTCCGGATCACTCAGCTGCTGATCTAACCTGCGGTAAATCTAAAACAACAACAACAAGAACCGTTAGCTAGTTATCTAAATATTAGCAGAATAAATAGCAGCACAAACACACTCAGATAAACATAAACACTCAGCATGCTTTCAAACAAGTCCGTTTTATTATCTTGCTTTAAATTACTCATTCACTCTAATGATACTTATATTGTGACACGAGGGATTCCCAAACCTCGCCTCCGCCCCCGTGTAACCATCAGGAATGGATCCGATGCACCTCACCTTGTACCTGTATGGTCTGGGTATAGAGAACCTCCCAGTCTCCTGTCAGAGCTGGGCAGTGATGTCACGGCCCGTTATACATACACTTGGGCCTTACGTAAATAATAACAGACGTCCTAGCAAGTTATTATTATTAAATCAAGCAATAGCACACACCACTACTATCACTCAACTAACACTCAAAAATTGGCTAAGTAAGTCGCAAGGACTTACCTGAGTCAAAACTACTCTCTAACGCGTCTCAAACAGTCCGTACTCGTGGTAACTCAAACGCCTGTCAAGTAAGGCATGTGTATCAAAATCACATCTCGATGTCCAACCTCTTGCGAAGGAATTACGGAAAAACAAACTCTCTTATGGTTTTCTTATAATTTATAAGTTATAGCTCGGCCACTTTACTCTTATCTAGGTATATATATATATATATATATATATATATATATATAGACATACACACATATATATTTAGGCATGTATCTATTCTCACTTCCCTTAACTCGTATACTATCATAATTACTCGGTAGTTATATATATATCTTCGTAATTCCGTAGTTCCGAACTCCTACTTATATAAATAACCCATATATTTTATACACCATTTTCCTCCTTATAAGTACATGCTTATATACAATTTACGTATCTATATATAAGTGTATATACATTACGGTACCTCGCTCAATTGTCTAATATATATATATATATATATATATATATATATATATATATATATATATATATATATATATATATATATATATATATATATATATATCTACATCCGTAAACGAATTCTCCCATTTTTAACACCGTTACTGCATATATATTTACATACACTCACATACCCATATATATGTTCAGTTCTAAAAAAAACATACATCTCATTTCATTCTACTGGTATCCTACAGTACAGAGAAGGGAGTCTGCACTCACGGTGACTTTCGTTGGCCGCTGTTCTGGCCTAGAGGAGAGGCGGACTGGAGCTGTTGGTCCGGTTGCGGCGCTGCGGACTCGACTGGAGACGTGCAGGACCCGGCGGCGCTGGATCCGGCTGAAGGCGAGGAGGAGCGGCAGCGTCCTCGTTTTTCTGAAGGAGCGGAAATGTGAGGCGCGGACAGAGGAGAAACGGAAGGAGGGAAGGCGGTGCACTTACCGGACTCGACTGGAGGCGGCACAGGCTCGGCGGTGGCGTCTCCGGTCGAAGGCAGTAGCGGCTCGGGTGGTTGCGGCGGTTGCAGGAAGTCCGGCGGCAAGGATGCTGTTGTGCAGTAGGTTTGCAAGAAGAGGTGCGAGGCTCACCGTTGTCTCCCGCGGGCGGCTGGCGGTCCTTGGTGGTCGACAGCGACGTCGCGGTGGTCCGGTGGCGGTGCTACTGCAGGCCAGGAGAAGGTGCGATTAACGATCCGGAAACGAGAGAAAGAAGGGTGAAGAGAAGGGAGGCACGCACTCACCGAACCTACTGCGGCGGTCGGCGGGGAGCGGCGCGGCTCGGTGGCGGCTCGGTGGCGGTCGACAGCGGCGGTCTCAATCCGGTGTGTGTCTTGCGGCGGTCGAACGGTATTACAGAGAGGGATGGGGAAACACAGCTGCGGGTGAGGGAGAGTTAGATTAAGTTTAGATTAGGGTAGTTTAAGGTTAATAATTATGTTTAATTAGAGATTAAAACAATGGGCTGGTTGGGCCGGCAGTCTTCAAGGCAATTTGGGCCCACTTGGGCTTCGTTAAAACGAGCTGACGCGAAACCCGTTTCTCGTATGGATCGGTAGGGCATTTGCCGAAAATTTTACGGAATTATTCCGTACTAGGTAAATTATTATTTTTATTTTAAAATACGTAAATTATTTCCGATCAATTATTTTATCATCTTAGGTGCATCTAAGTCACGTAAAAATGATAGAACTAAACTCGTTTTATGTTACTTATTTATTTATATACATTTGTCTCATCGGACTTTGGTTACTTTCACTTTACCGGAACTTAAAATTCTCGGTTATTACACTCCCCTGCCGCATCAAGACCACCGCTGCAATCCTCCCTCCCGTCTTCTCGTCGTCGAGCTGTTGCAGAAAAACAGGGAAGAGCTCCATCCTCACCGGCCACCGGAAGAAGCAGTCAGAGCCGGAGCCGTGCGGTGCTGCCGGATCCCAGCGTTCGCCCTCACCATGCTCTCCCTCGCTTCACCCTAGCCGGAACCCCTGTCGCCGCCGCCGCTTAAGCTTGCTTCCTTCCCCTTCTGAACGTATCTGAAACCCTATCTATCGGGTTGATTGTATATGTGGTAAAATTACAAATTTTTGCCCAATATTTTGGAATTGCAGTTTTAGCCCTAATTTTAGAAATTTCATATTCTGCCCCTGCTTATATAATTAATGAGATTGGCCCAAAGTTTGACCCATGTTTATAAAACTTCATAAATTGCCCCGGAATATATTTTCACGGTTTTTAACTTGGATTTTAATTATGGGGATATTCTTATATTTATATATACTACATATTATTATGCCCTTGTTGGATAATTTGAAATTCGGTTTTCCAATCAACTTTCCATTTTTGGATATCTTGCCCGGAATTGGTTTTAACGAGTTAACCTCGGTTTTGGAAGACGGAGTTTTCACTGGAAAATCTGTATGCGCTAGACCTTCCTTTCAAAATTAGCGTTTAAGCTAATTTTGCTTAGTTTTGTCCTTAGGTTCGGAAGCGCCCCGATAAAGGCCTAACGAGTCCAAATTGACCTCCGTTGATTGACTTCCGTCTTATGACCTCATGTGAGTACCTCCTTTCTCGATCTAGTAATATTTAGCATTAATATCATGCTAGGTTGGATAATCTAGTATAACTTAGAGTGAATGCCAAGTAGTGGCCCTGAACCTTAGGTGAGATTTGAGGATTTATGATCGTTCTAAAGCTTGAGTTGTTATTATCTTGTGAGGATTATAAGGCGTTGAGTGTTTGGTTAATCTTGTGAGCTTATGAAGATTGAGATTATGGTTATATTTTTGTTGAGATTGTGGTGACTAGAACGAGAGTATCCTAGCACGTGTTGTGATGGTTATGACCTTGTGAGATCGTGAGGATTAGGAGGTTGTTATCCTTTTATGGTTATGGTTTATGATCTTGCGAGATCATTGGGACTAGAAGTCTAAGGACTTCTAGTATGTGAGAGATGTTGATCGTGTGCCTTTTGACAGGCGTTGAGTGTCTTCCTGCGGGAAGTTGAGAGCTGGATATAGCGGGATTATTTTTTGGGACGAGGTAAGTCTCCGGACTTACTTAGCTCGTATTCCTTGTATTAGCATTGATGTGTGTTGGGTGGTGTGTGTTTATTGTTTATTGTTTATAACAACTAAACCGGAATTAGGATTACCGACCTTTATATTATTTTGGCCCAAGTGTATGATAACGGGCGGTGACAACTTGCCTGGCTCCCGCGAGAGCTAGGAGGTTCTCGGCGACTATCCCGTGCTGGTAGACGGTCAGATGCATCAGTACCATTCCATGCCGGTAAGTAGGGACCGAGGCGAGTTTCGGTGACTCTCGTGTCACAACCTAAGTTGAATTAGAACGGGATACGACTTAAAAATAATAAAGATAATAAACCGGATTGATGTGCTTTTATGTATGTTGTATGCCGCGTGTATGACATTTGGTCTTTCGGTTGTATCTCGGCTGAAGTCTTTGGTTTGTATAGTTTTGGGTTCATTGCATTGCATAAAATGTATTTGGTTTTGGCCTTTATTTGTGCCTTGTTGCAAGATCCGGTGAAATTATTGTCAAGCTAAGGGTCGGGACCCATTGTGAGGTCTCAACCCGTAGCATCCCGAGTCCCGCAGATTCGGGGTGTTACAATATCCGGATGCCTAAAACCCCTATCCGTATCCGATCCGATGATCCGGGAAAATCTCCCGGATCGGATTGGATTCGGACCGGATCAAAACGGGTAGTAAAACATCGGGTTTTTCCGGATCGAGTCGACGGATTTTTCGGACCGGACCGGCGGATCGGATTGGTTTTGCCCACCCCTAGTCCTAAGGCCTTCTCTTTTGTGGCCCAACGACTCCAATATTGGCAGAACGCCCCAATAACACCAAATTTGATAAAAATTAATAAATTTCAAAATTGAGTGAGTTTAGACTTAATATCACAAACTATCAAAGATTCAGCGTTGGTTATCAATTCTTCTCGAACAATGTTTCCCTTTGTAAATCTCTACTCTTTAAATTATCAAAGATGAACACATTTTTATATCACGATACCCGTACAGTGCAACTTCGTCTTCTCTGTTTTGATGTTGTCTTTGGTGGCGGTCCGAGTGTTTGTCGAGAGAAGGGGGTGTGGATGTGTGATCGACTCCTGACGGCTCTGTTGTAGTCCAAATCTGAGGGTCCACAACTGTTCCCCAGACTTCCTACCTGTGTACTTCCTTCAAAGATGAACGTTCATGCTCGCCGCTTCCGCTTGACTGGATCATTCTACTTTCCCCTAGAGACGTCTCTGCTTTCGGGTTTTTATGATCTATTTGTGTTTTTTCTTTTTCTCCTTTGTCGCGGTCTTTCATGACGGTTAGTCCGTCTGCCGATCCTTTTCGGCCTTTCGAGCCAATAGTCGGCGCCCCGTCTATGGGATCGAACCACTTTCCATTATCAAAAAAAATAAAAAATAATACTGGCTAGTATTAGGAGGTTCTAGAAATATTGCACATAGGATAGCCCTGAGATCGTGACAAGTGTCAATAGATCCACTTGGAATTATTTCTATAATATTGGAGATTTATGCTAGGTCTCGACGGAACTATTAAGTTTGTGTTACGATGGCTTGGCTTGCAGGAGACAAGCCAAGTGACCTACACTGAAAGTAACTAGTGATTACGGGGTATAGGTATGGAAGGTAATTAAACTGAGCTAAACCAAAACACATGACTACCACGGCTTTCTCAAAAATTGGTTTAGTTGCGCCTCACGAGTGTCATGATAAATTGTCTTGACTTTGTCATGACAATGCCATGACTTGGCAAGAGCGTCGTTGGCCTTGGCTAACGCCTAGATCGTTTTACGGCAGAAATTGAGAGCCCGACGTTTTGTGTCTTTAAGATACATTTTATGAGCGTTATTTTGGGATTCCCCATTGTATTAGCTCAAGAATGTTGTCAGAAATTGGTTTAGTTGCGCCTCACGAGTGTCATGATACATTGTCTTGACTACAATGCCATGACTTGGCAAAAGCGTTGTTGGCCATGCAAACGCCTAGACCGTTTTGCGCTAGAAATTGAGAGCCTAACGCTTTGTGTTTTTAGGGCATATTTTATGAGCGCTCTTTCGGGATTCCTCATTGTATTAGCTCAAGAATGTTGTGACAAAGTTTGAGAGGAATTCAAGCACACATGCCCATTGAGGTGCAAGAAACTAACTAGCTAGTTGCTTAGTGAGCTACTTGGTGAGCTAAACTAGTTTGAGCTGAACTCATGAGTATTTGTAGACTTTGGAGCTTTGTCTAGCTATAATGAGTTAACTAAAGCTCATTGATTGGGGAAAAAAAGTCGGGCCAAAAACTAGCTTATTTTTGGGCTTCTTGATGGTCCAATTGAGTTGTGCTTCTTGATGGCCCAATTGAGTTGGGTTTGGGCCTTGAGTAAAAAAATTGTTAAGGAAACCCTAACTTCTCTCAACCGCATGTAAACGCTTTCAACGGCTTTGATGGAATTTATTTTCCCCAAAACGTGCCCCCTCTTTCTTATAAAAGAGAGAGCCATTTGCACTTGAAAGATGATCCATTTGCATGACAAAGTTAAGCCATTAGTTCTCAAGTTTTGACAAGGGATAGAAATTATCTCTTTGGATTGTTTGTGCAACTTGGAAGACCAAAATACTTTTGCGATATTGAAGATAGATAGGCTTCCATTTTTTATGGATCAAGTTTTGACAAGATCGAAAAAACTCCTTTACAAACGTAAGACAATGTATGTTTCTATACTTTGGTCTTTGTGACTTGTTGGTCTTATCCCACTAAGGTATATGAATCAGTGTAGGGGAGAATACACTTAGAAGGAAGACTCAATATTTGAGTGATTTTAACATTATCCAATTCAAGTACATACAACATCCTAATAACCGGTTTTGCATGCATTTTAATCTAACTATGTAAGGATGCTTGTTTACTTCTTTTAAAGACTACAACTCCTTGGCTTTAATTATGGATATTGACTTATAGAACATATATAATTCTCATTTGATAATTTAAGGTTGCTTATCAACTCATTTGGAAGATTACAATACTAAGTTGTTAGTCTACTCTTTATGGAGATTACAACAACTTGTAAGTCGCTTGTCTACTCACTTGTGAGATTACGACGTCTTTGCCTAATTAAGTTGTATGTGTACTCCTATTGGATATTACAACAACTTGTAAGTTGTTAGTCAACTCCTTCTTGGAGATTACAACAACTTTGACACAAAATCGCACACCAAAAACCAACAATCTTCTAAGTGTATTACTTGTTGTTTTGTAGACTTGTTTAATATGGCTAAGACCCTAATGACGGATACGATTTCTCGGTTTGGAAAATTGAATAAGTTTGAGGGAGTTGACTTTAGAAGATGACAAAGAAAATACATTTCCTTTTGACAACCCTTAATGTTGCCTATGTCCTAACCTCTCCAAGGCCGGTAGAGCCGGAAGAGGAGGCGAATGAGGAGTTGGTTGTGACTCTCCAAAGGAACAAATGGGACAATAACGACTACATATGTTGTTGTCATATATTGAATGGCATGTCCGATGCACTGTTTGACGTTTACCAAAATAAAGCGTCTTCAACGCTTTTGTGGGAACAACTTGAATTAAAGTACATGACAGAGGATGCGTCCTCTCACAAGTTCTTGTTTTGGACTTTAATTCTTACAAGATGTTCGATTCTAGATCTGTCATGGAGCAATCTAATGAGTTACTCCGGATCCTTAGACGTTTCACCTAACCTTTTATGCATATGGATGAGGCTATAACAGTCATGTTCATAATGGACAAACTTTCACCATCATGGAAAGACTTCCGACATGTGCTTAAGCACAAGAAGGAATAACTTACTTTGGTGGAACTAGGCTCGCACCTTCAAATCGAACAAGGCCTAAGGGCCTAAGAAGGTAGCAATAAAAAGAGGAGAAGACATCCTCTTCCTATGATGGACACGAAGAACAAGAGGAAGCGTAAGAGCCAGGGAAATGGCAAGGGTAAAGACAAGACCGACTGGTCAAAGGGAAAGTACAAGGGTAGAAAGACAATACCGACAAGAATCCGAAAGGCACTTGTTGTAAGTTGGCAAACCCATGCACTAGAAGCATGATTGTCGCTTCAAGAGCGACATCACTAAGGGTAGCGGCCAAAATGGCCAAAACCCACCAAATCAAGATGATTTGGTTACAAGGATACATTTTGATTTTTCATGAAAAATTTGATTTGTATTATATCTCATTATATTTTGAGTGTTTATTCATGCAAAATGATGACTTGGGGTGGTAGGTCAACTCCGGTTCAACGGTGCACGTATGCAAGGACATACGACGGTTCAAGTCATACACCGAGGCTAACGACGGAGCACTCATTCATATCGGGAATGAGTCGACTACCCCCGTTTTAGTAAGAGGACGGGTAGAACTTTGCTTCACAAGAGGCAAGACCTTATTTTTGCCTAAGGTTTTGCATGCACTGGCCATCCACAAGAATGTGGTATCCGGTGGAGTGCTTAACTGACTCGGTTATTAACAAGTAATTGAAGCCGATAGGTACATCTTGTCTAGGAGAGACTTGTTTGTAGGATTCGGACATTGGAATAATAATATGTTTGTTTTGTCCTTATGTAATAGATTTAACTCTAATAAAGATTTTATCTATACATTGTCTTCCTCCTCAAATGATTGCGATTTTTGATAAATGGCATGCCCTTCCAAGACATGCGCATTTCAAGTGAATGAAAGACATGTCTAATGAAGACATTTTGCCTAAGTTAGAAGTTTCACATGAAAAGTATAAAACTAGTCTACTAACTAAGATTACAAGGCTTTCATTCCCTAAAATTCAACGTGAGCAAACCATGCTCGGCCTAGTCCACTTAGACTTGGGTGACTTGCATGCAACTTCATCTTTGTATTATGTATCATTCATCGATGATCATTCGAGGTATTGTTATGCATACTTTCTCTGTGCAAAGAGAGATGCATTGGATAATTTTTATGTGTAAAAAAATGACTCTAAGTTGCAACAAGGTACTTTGATCAAGAAGCTCCACACATACCATGACAGAGATTTCATGGACAAAGAATACTTTGAAGGAGTCGGGATCATTAATCATGAGACTAGACACCTTACACGCCATAATAGAATGAGGTGCATACCGCAAGAACCGAGTACTAACAAAGATGGTTAGTGTAACACCCCGAATTCTCAGAACTCGGGACATTAATGGTTAGGACCTCACAATGGGTCCCGACCTCAGTTTGACAACAACATTACTAGGATCTTGCAACAAGACACAAATAAAGAAACCGAAATCCATAAAAATAATATTTTTAGGGTAATGAATGCAACACTGTCTAGCAGCCTAAAGTTCTTAAACAAAAGAAAAGGGCAATTGTCTTAACCAAAAGAAAGGAAAGACAAATAAACAACCCCCAACCCCGCTCTAAGGAGTACGGAGACTCGGCTGACCACTACTTCCGGATCACTCAGCTGCTGATCTAACCTGCGGTAAATCTAAAACAACAACAAGAAGAACCGTTAGCTAGTTATCTAAATATTAGCAGAATAATAGCAGCACAAACACACTCAGATAAACATAAACACTCATCATGCTTTCAAACAAGTCCGTTTTATTATCTTGCTTTAATTTACTCGTTCACTCCAGTGATACTTATTTTGTGACACGAGGGATTTCCAAACCTCGCCTCCGCCCCGTGTAACCATCAGGAATGGATCCGATGCATCTCACCTTGTACCTGCCTGGTCTGGGTATAGAGAACCTCCCAGTCTCCTGTCAGAGCTGGGCAGTGATGTCACGGCCCGTTATACATACACTTGGGCCTTAAACGTAATAATAATAACAGTCGTCCTAGCAAGTTATTATTATTAAACACGCAAATAGCACACACAACCACTATCACTCAACTAATATCCAGAAACTGGCTAAGTAAGTCGTAAGGACTTACCTGAATCAAATCATAACTCTCAAATGTCCAAACTCAGTCTGCCACCGTAGAAACTCAAATGCCTGTTACACAGGGCATGCGGATCAAAATCGTGTCCCAAACTCTGAGAAGTTACCACTTCTAAGAAATACTATTTCATGAGGAGAATTACGAAAATAACCTCTCTTAAGGAAAAAGTTTATTTTACTCCTGATCTCGGAAATTCTCAAAGTCTATCATTAAAATCAAATATTCACCTTTAAAACTTGTTTCAATAATTTGCTTCTCACGGATAGCTTACTAGAGGTTATAAGGTTAAAACCCGAATCAACTCGTCAAAGATAATAACATCATTCCCGTTCCGGTTATTATTCTACTCTTATTCATATATGTGTACGTATATTATACGTTCCCATCTATGTATATATATATACTTATGTATATATACACTCTTCCTATTCATATATATACACTTATATATATCTTACACTTATACCTATATATATATACACTTACATATATATATATATATATACTATACTTATACCTATAGATATATATATTTATATATATACTTACATATGCATACTACTATTACATTTATATAAAAACTTACACGTATCTAATCTTATACATCTATGTATATACATACATGTCCACTGAGCTTATTCATATATAATTATATTCATCTCTCTCAACCCTTAATATATACACTTATACTTACGTCACTCCTCTGCACATATTCATACATCCATAA
>BSUD01000318.1:32836-46047 GCA_033239045.1 Fagopyrum esculentum
TATATATATATATATATATATATATATATATATATATATATATATATATATATATATATATATATATATATATATATATATATATATATATATATATATATATATATATATATTTATGCACTCACATTCTCTAATCATATTCTTAAATCTATCTATACGTATACACCTATATTATACCTACCTATATATACGTACACTGCACTGGAGCATATAGTAATATACATATACTCGGATCTTCTATTTCCTTCATCTATGTATATATACCCGTACACTTATTTTATATATATATATATATATATCCTCACCTTCTCTAATTCATTCATCTATATGTATAGAGGTACGAACACACTGTACATGAGGATTAACTAACCTTTTCATCCCCCCTTTGATTCGCCTTCGCAGGAAGTAAGAACCGAGATTGCAGTCGGTCGACGCCAACTCGAGAGGTCCCGGTCGAATCTGAATAACGTCAATCACAAGGATGATCGACAAGTCGTACAACATCCGGTTAGAAAGGGCGAAAGTAACGAACGACAAGGGTCAAACGGTTCGGCTTACCGGCGTCGTAAACAAGTAGTCGGGGTTACGGTTCCTGTGGGAGAGGCTGGAGTCTGCTTAGCCTACTCGTTGGTCCAGCACGGCAATTTATTTCGTCTACGGTTCCGGCTAAGGGAGACGCTCCTCACCGGACTGTCGTTCGAAGTACGATTCAGCAATCAAAGTAGAAACGAAGCGGATTCGCAGAAGGGAAAAGCTTACCGCTGGTGTGACGGTGTCTGTAGTCGGTTCCGATCCGTGGTGGTGACGGTGTTTGTAGTCGGGAGGGAGAAGCAGTCCTGTGGCGTCTCTGGTGTTGCGGTTGCTCGTTGCCGATGGTACAGAAGGAGGAAGCAATGTACGTAGTTGGTTATTAGGTTAGAGTAATTAGGTTTAGATTAATTAGGTTAATGGGAGTGGGTTAAGGAAGAGGGTTGGGCTTAAGTATAAATTGGATCAGCAGCTCATTTCTTACATATTGGGCCGGCACACATTATTGGGCCCATGCATTGCTTGATCATCCAATTCCGAGGTAAGCTGAAAGAGTAAACTAAATTCGTTCGGAACCGTAAAAGTACGGGATTATTTACGGAATTATATAAGTTATCATTTTATGTGAATCAAGGTCACATAAAATGATAAAATTTAATATCGTGTTCTTTTATTTGATAGAATTAAAGTTGGCGGATCAGAATCCGGTTTGATTCGGTTTTAAACGGAGTTTAAATTTTTCGGGTATTACATCAGTGCCCCCTTAAAATAAGTTTCGTCCCGAAACTTAGAATAATGTAACGGATTGAACGACTTTTTTTGTATATCTTAGTTTCATAAAAAATTTTTTTTTTTCATTTTTATTTATTTTTTTATTTTTTTAATTTTAATTTTAAATTTTAATTTTTTTTTTTTTTACCAAGCAACTACACAATCATCGTACTCACACACACATCACAAAAGATATAATCACTCAATCCAATATAAAACATGAATGATCAAACAACACAACATCCGAGTACTAACTCGTCAATACAGAAGTAACATCTAACCCCGCAGAGAACTCGGAATAATTACGTCTATTACTCTCCTCAGTCTCCCAAGTGGCCTCATCAGCTCCTCATCTAGACCACTGAATCCTAACATCGGTATCCCCCTTGGACCGCAGACATCTAGTACTGCGCTCCAGGTCAGCTACTGGGTATTCTACAAAAGTATGGTCGGGCTCAACTATCAGATCCTCATGACTACGGATGTGTCTCGGATTTGGTAGATACTCTCTCAACGGGTTGGTTTTCTAAACTTATTTTCAGCTCTCTTGATGACTCTACCAAACTTTTCCTCCCATTGGCCCACTTGCTTTTTCCTTTCAAAAGTTACCGACTATCGATTCTGAAACAATGATCTTAAACTTCTGTCGGCACTTTAGTAAGTGCCTAATGCTCTTTGTAATACAAACTGCTTGGCCCGGTTTCCTCAATGTGACCTAATCAGGTCGTTCCTTAATTAGTGGGTTTTCACCTACTTCTTGTCAAGCTTCCAAATTTATATAACTCAAAACATATCACACTCCCAAGTGGACCTTTTCATATAGATCTCTAATTCCTTAACTTGAAATCATAGTTAACCTAACATTGATTTTCTTCATCCGTGGGTCTACCACGCTTTTGGTGTAACACCCATTAGTCACAATGGCGTCTTTCTAAGGGTCAACATGATTTACCCAACTCCCGCCTATACTTCCCTTCTAATACTAGCAAGATCCTCTTCAAACAGACCCTTACCCTCTTACTCAACCGTAGTCTGTTCTTAACCAACCAGCAAGCAACTTCTAACCCGATTCTTTCCATATCCTTAGATCACCCCAGAAAGTTGTCGTTGCCTACTTGGGAAATCTTCCAAGGCATCGGTAAGGTTATCTCTAAAATCCGCACTGATCAATGTCTCTTCTTAATAGTACCTACTCGTCAAAACCAACACTTACACGTCCTTAGCTGACGTCGGTCAGTCTATAATTGACTTATCTCAATATCCCGGACTTACTCTTCTCATACCTATACTGGCGTTAAATTCTTGGTGAGCATCATCTGCCCGACTAATCCTTTCATGCTTCGCTAATTCGTTTTATCTTCCACACTTCTGTTTCCTTAGGCTAACTCTACTTCTCGAGCCCAACTGGGTCATTTATCTTGACATAAATAGTCATTCCAAGTCTTCAACGATGGTTGGTAAGTGTCTTGGTAGTTCTGATGACCTTAGTTATCATCCCCTTGCAGTTCCCCTTTAATGGACCGTCGGTGTTGATGACTTAAGTCCCGTGATAATTGGGGTTACCTTGAACTTTCGAGTCCACCAAGGCCGTTCTCATATATACATTCCTTCGCTGGTGTTACCGGCAATATTGCCTTCATGAAACTCCATTGTTTCCGCCATAGAACTTCTACTCTTTGATACCGGCATTGTGATTTCTTTCAAATTCCTATATCTTTGAGGAGGTCAAAACCTCTTCACACTTGTAAAGTCTACATTCTGCTTCTACACTCCATTGTAGGTATCCCTTCCATGCACCTTAGACCCTCATATCCGGGTCGACATTTTATCTCTTTTGGCCTTACAAGCTTGTCTTGTGAACTCTTCTACTAGGTGACTCGTCTTATACATTTTTCTTCTCTGCATCGGTCTCTAACTGTCTGTTGATCCTTACTACCCATTCTGTGTTGGAACTTCAGTTGCTTTGTACTCTTGCATAGATTTCCTAAGGACACCCTCCTCTCAAAACTTTATTTAAAATTTATCATAACCCGCAATTTTGATACCTGACTTTCCTTCTCACTGGATAAGTTATACACTTGGTTTACACTAAATCCATCATAGTGTCATCAGTCCGTTGGTATGATTGTTATTAAACATCCAATGGTACCATTTGTATACAACACATTAGATGCATATGATTTTCCCACCAATCAAATTTCTCGCATCGCATTTGTTATGTCTTCCTTATACTCATGTCGCTTTACCTTCTTTGATATTTACACCCCGTAAGATAGTTAAATCCCTTTGAGTTTTCTCGTACACACTTTACAACTGCGTTGGTTGGTCTTATTACTTTCATCAACTCTTAGGTCATCACTCCAGCTGAATTTTCCATGGAGTACCTCCATTTCTCCTTAAATAACAGTCTTTAGTCCTTTCAGTAACCATCTTATTGGTGTGATACCGGATCTATATAACAACCTTTAGTCTTTCACTTTTACTCCTTCTCATGTCTGTTTTAGTCGACCTGTAGATTCTATCTGCAATCACCTCATAACTCGACCATACATTTCACCAAGGCTTTATAGCATACTCCTTATGTTCGTGCCGCCTCGGAATTTCCAATTATTTTGTATCACATCTTAAATCACAAGGGTTTTCCCTGACAATCTAGACAGTCTGACCCTACTTTTTCTCGAAGGAGCACCATCAGTCTTACTTGTGTGGGATGTTAAGACATAGGACATGTTTCCAATCATCTACTTCCTCTTAGTCTTCTAGTTCTTCTTACAAGGATCCCTTCATTCTAACTCTGATATGTATCTTTCGTAGTCAGTAGTAAGTAACTACTCCCAACAATTCCCTTTACACCATTACTATCATCAAGGGTCATTACCGACCGTCAAGAGCTGCTCTTAAATTTCTTTATTAGAGTTATCATATTGGACTCCTTTAACGTTACCCTCTAGGCTACTAGTACTTGTATTGATTTAACTTCACTATTTTCGTCGTGGATCTCCGAAATAAATTCACTAGATGTCGATAAAATTCTTTTATAACCTTGTGGTTATTCTTCTTATCGGTTAACTAACCATCACCAGTTAACCCGCACATGTAACTTTTAAGTTGTCCAAGTAGGATGTAGTTGACTTTCTACAACATCATAGACTTACTTTTCTTCCATCTCTTTTGAGACTTGATATACTTGGTGAAATATATCTCCTCCTACAATCTATACTTTTGTAAGATTGTTATACTCTTACGAGTCCAGTTGTATCATTCTTCTTCCTTGGGTGTTGCTTGTAATGCTGCCTTTACAGAAGCTGGTTGTTGTATCCCGGTCTATGTCGGAATTATCCTGTTTCTACGAGATCACTCCACTTCTACGTTGGTGAAATTCACCTTTCCCTTTCTAGCAATGCGTAAGCTTCCAAGTTGCAGCTCTTTAATTCTTTCTATTTGGATGGACAATGTATCTCGTGTTGACTTCCATACTTTTGACTCTCATGTCCATGGCAAATTTTCGACGTCATCCTCTTTGTTTGTGAAGTCACTTTACACAACTTGAAAGAGCCTCTCCGTTGTCTTTCTCAATTCCCTAGTTGGCGATCATCACTTGCTTCTCCGGAACTACTCCCTTGTATATCCTTCCTTTGATCCCGTTGAGTTGATTCGGGATGCTCTTCTTGTCATCGTAATTGGTGTTGTCTTTGAGTCTTCACTTTTCCGTCTCGACGTTCCTCAACAAGCTCGAAGGAGTTGTCCGACGTTCGTCTACCCTAATGCACATAAGATGTGCATACTAATCCTCACGTTGACACCCTTCAAAATCTACTTAGATGTGTCCAAGGGGTGAGAAACTCATTATTTTATCTCCGTTAAGGACATAATATAACTACAATTCTGCAAATCTTCGGCATGTAACTATCTATATAACATATCTTTATAAACAAGCCAAAAGTCCAACTACATTAAAGCCTAAAGTCCATACTAAGCATACTGAGATCCGCGGTAGTAGTGGTGGTCAACCGTACTTTTCTATTCCCAACCAGACTATGCATGCATTTAAAAACCAAAATTCTCTTTTTAAAACTCAAACCCCTTTTCGGGTTCTGCTTAAAACTTATTCGGTCCTTCAGAAGATTTCAAGTGCCATTGTTGCCAACCTAGAGCTCTGATACCATGTTGTAACACCCCGAATTCTCAGAACTCGGGACATCACTGGTTAGGACCTCACAATGGGTCCCGACCTCAGTTTGACAACAACATTACTAGGATCTTGCAACAAGACACAAATAAAGAAACCGAAATCCATAAAAATAATATTTTTAGGGTAATGAATGCAACACTGTCTAGCAGCCTAAAGTTCTTAAACGAAAGAAAAGGGCAATTGTCTTAACCAAAAGAAAGGAAAGACAAATAAACAACCCCCAACCCCGCTCTAAGGAGTACGGAGACTCGGCTGACCACTACTTCCGGATCACTCAGCTGCTGATCTAACCTGCGGTAAATCTAAAACAACAACAAGAAGAACCGTTAGCTAGTTATCTAAATATTAGCAGAATAATAGCAGCACAAACACACTCAGATAAACATAAACACTCATCATGCTTTCAAACAAGTCCGTTTTATTATCTTGCTTTAATTTACTCGTTCACTCCAGTGATACTTATTTTGTGACACGAGGGATTTCCAAACCTCGCCTCCGCCCCCGTGTAACCATCAGGAATGGATCCGATGCATCTCACCTTGTACCTGCCTGATCTGGGTATAGAGAACCTCCCAGTCTCCTGTCAGAGCTGGGCAGTGATGTCACGGCCCGTTATACATACACTTGGGCCTTAAACGTAATAATAATAACAGTCGTCCTAGCAAGTTATTATTATTAAACACGCAAATAGCACACACAACCACTATCACTCAACTAATATCCAGAAACTGGCTAAGTAAGTCGCAAGGACTTACCTGAATCAAATCATAACTCTCAAATGTCCAAACTCAGTCTGCCACCGTAGAAACTCAAATGCCTGTTACACAGGGCATGCGGATCAAAATCGTGTCCCAAACTCTGAGAAGTTACCACTTCTAAGAAATACTATTTCATGAGGAGAATTACGAAAATAACCTCTCTTAAGGAAAAAGTTTATTTTACTCCTGATCTCGGAAATTCTCAAAGTCTATCATTAAAATCAAATATTCACCTTTAAAACTTGTTTCAATAATTTGCTTCTCACGGATAGCTTACTAGAGGTTATAAGGTTAAAACCCGAATCAACTCGTCAAAGATAATAACATCATTCCCGTTCCGGTTATTATTCTACTCTTATTCATATATGTGTACGTATATTATACGTTCCCATCTATGTATATATATATATACTTATGTATATATACACTCTTCCTATTCATATATATACACTTATATATATCTTACACTTATACCTATATATATATACACTTACATATATATATATATATATACTATACTTATACCTATAGATATATATATTTATATATATACTTACATATGCATACTACTATTACATTTATATAAAAACTTACACGTATCTAATCTTATACATCTATGTATATACATACATGTCCACTGAGCTTATTCATATATAATTATATTCATCTCTCTCAACCCTTAATATATACACTTATACTTACGTCACTCCTCTGCACATATTCATACATCCATAAGGGAGACGCTCCTCACCGGACTGTCGTTCGAAGTACGATTCAGCAATCAAAGTAGAAACGAAGCGGATTCGCAGAAGGGAAAAGCTTACCGCTGGTGTGACGGTGTCTGTAGTCGGTTCCGATCCGTGGTGGTGACGGTGTTTGTAGTCGGGAGGGAGAAGCAGTCCTGTGGCGTCTCTGGTGTTGCGGTTGCTCGTTGCCGATGGTACAGAAGGAGGAAGCAATGTACGTAGTTGGTTATTAGGTTAGAGTAATTAGGTTTAGATTAATTAGGTTAATGGGAGTGGGTTAAGGAAGAGGGTTGGGCTTAAGTATAAATTGGATCAGCAGCTCATTTCTTACATATTGGGCCGGCACACATTATTGGGCCCATGCATTGCTTGATCATCCAATTCCGAGGTAAGCTGAAAGAGTAAACTAAATTCGTTCGGAACCGTAAAAGTACGGGATTATTTACGGAATTATATAAGTTATCATTTTATGTGAATCAAGGTCACATAAAATGATAAAATTTAATATCGTGTTCTTTTATTTGATAGAATTAAAGTTGGCGGATCAGAATCCGGTTTGATTCGGTTTTAAACGGAGTTTAAATTTTTCGGGTATTACATCAGTGCCCCCTTAAAATAAGTTTCGTCCCGAAACTTAGAATAATGTAACGGATTGAACGACTTTTTTTGTATATCTTAGTTTCATAAAAAATTTTTTTTTTTCATTTTTATTTATTTTTTTATTTTTTTAATTTTAATTTTAAATTTTAATTTTTTTTTTTTTTACCAAGCAACTACACAATCATCGTACTCACACACACATCACAAAAGATATAATCACTCAATCCAATATAAAACATGAATGATCAAACAACACAACATCCGAGTACTAACTCGTCAATACAGAAGTAACATCTAACCCCGCAGAGAACTCGGAATAATTACGTCTATTACTCTCCTCAGTCTCCCAAGTGGCCTCATCAGCTCCTCATCTAGACCACTGAATCCTAACATCGGTATCCCCCTTGGACCGCAGACATCTAGTACTGCGCTCCAGGTCAGCTACTGGGTATTCTACAAAAGTATGGTCGGGCTCAACTATCAGATCCTCATGACTACGGATGTGTCTCGGATTTGGTAGATACTCTCTCAACGGGTTGGTTTTCTAAACTTATTTTCAGCTCTCTTGATGACTCTACCAAACTTTTCCTCCCATTGGCCCACTTGCTTTTTCCTTTCAAAAGTTACCGACTATCGATTCTGAAACAATGATCTTAAACTTCTGTCGGCACTTTAGTAAGTGCCTAATGCTCTTTGTAATACAAACTGCTTGGCCCGGTTTCCTCAATGTGACCTAATCAGGTCGTTCCTTAATTAGTGGGTTTTCACCTACTTCTTGTCAAGCTTCCAAATTTATATAACTCAAAACATATCACACTCCCAAGTGGACCTTTTCATATAGATCTCTAATTCCTTAACTTGAAATCATAGTTAACCTAACATTGATTTTCTTCATCCGTGGGTCTACCACGCTTTTGGTGTAACACCCATTAGTCACAATGGCGTCTTTCTAAGGGTCAACATGATTTACCCAACTCCCGCCTATACTTCCCTTCTAATACTAGCAAGATCCTCTTCAAACAGACCCTTACCCTCTTACTCAACCGTAGTCTGTTCTTAACCAACCAGCAAGCAACTTCTAACCCGATTCTTTCCATATCCTTAGATCACCCCAGAAAGTTGTCGTTGCCTACTTGGGAAATCTTCCAAGGCATCGGTAAGGTTATCTCTAAAATCCGCACTCATCAATGTCTCTTCTTAATAGTACCTACTCGTCAAAACCAACACTTACACGTCCTTAGCTGACGTCGGTCAGTCTATAATTGACTTATCTCAATATCCCGGACTTACTCTTCTCATACCTATACTGGCGTTAAATTCTTGGTGAGCATCATCTGCCCGACTAATCCTTTCATGCTTCGCTAATTCGTTTTATCTTCCACACTTCTGTTTCCTTAGGCTAACTCTACTTCTCGAGCCCAACTGGGTCATTTATCTTGACATAAATAGTCATTCCAAGTCTTCAACGATGGTTGGTAAGTGTCTTGGTAGTTCTGATGACCTTAGTTATCATCCCCTTGCAGTTCCCCTTTAATGGACCGTCGGTGTTGATGACTTAAGTCCCGTGATAATTGGGGTTACCTTGAACTTTCGAGTCCACCAAGGCCGTTCTCATATATACATTCCTTCGCTGGTGTTACCGGCAATATTGCCTTCATGAAACTCCATTGTTTCCGCCATAGAACTTCTACTCTTTGATACCGGCATTGTGATTTCTTTCAAATTCCTATATCTTTGAGGAGGTCAAAACCTCTTCACACTTGTAAAGTCTACATTCTGCTTCTACACTCCATTGTAGGTATCCCTTCCATGCACCTTAGACCCTCATATCCGGGTCGACATTTTATCTCTTTTGGCCTTACAAGCTTGTCTTGTGAACTCTTCTACTAGGTGACTCGTCTTATACATTTTTCTTCTCTGCATCGGTCTCTAACTGTCTGTTGATCCTTACTACCCATTCTGTGTTGGAACTTCAGTTGCTTTGTACTCTTGCATAGATTTCCTAAGGACACCCTCCTCTCAAAACTTTATTTAAAATTTATCATAACCCGCAATTTTGATACCTGACTTTCCTTCTCACTGGATAAGTTATACACTTGGTTTACACTAAATCCATCATAGTGTCATCAGTCCGTTGGTATGATTGTTATTAAACATCCAATGGTACCATTTGTATACAACACATTAGATGCATATGATTTTCCCACCAATCAAATTTCTCGCATCGCATTTGTTATGTCTTCCTTATACTCATGTCGCTTTACCTTCTTTGATATTTACACCCCGTAAGATAGTTAAATCCCTTTGAGTTTTCTCGTACACACTTTACAACTGCGTTGGTTGGTCTTATTACTTTCATCAACTCTTAGGTCATCACTCCAGCTGAATTTTCCATGGAGTACCTCCATTTCTCCTTAAATAACAGTCTTTAGTCCTTTCAGTAACCATCTTATTGGTGTGATACCGGATCTATATAACAACCTTTAGTCTTTCACTTTTACTCCTTCTCATGTCTGTTTTAGTCGACCTGTAGATTCTATCTGCAATCACCTCATAACTCGACCATACATTTCACCAAGGCTTTATAGCATACTCCTTATGTTCGTGCCGCCTCGGAATTTCCAATTATTTTGTATCACATCTTAAATCACAAGGGTTTTCCCTGACAATCTAGACAGTCTGACCCTACTTTTTCTCGAAGGAGCACCATCAGTCTTACTTGTGTGGGATGTTAAGACATAGGACATGTTTCCAATCATCTACTTCCTCTTAGTCTTCTAGTTCTTCTTACAAGGATCCCTTCATTCTAACTCTGATATGTATCTTTCGTAGTCAGTAGTAAGTAACTACTCCCAACAATTCCCTTTACACCATTACTATCATCAAGGGTCATTACCGACCGTCAAGAGCTGCTCTTAAATTTCTTTATTAGAGTTATCATATTGGACTCCTTTAACGTTACCCTCTAGGCTACTAGTACTTGTATTGATTTAACTTCACTATTTTCGTCGTGGATCTCCGAAATAAATTCACTAGATGTCGATAAAATTCTTTTATAACCTTGTGGTTATTCTTCTTATCGGTTAACTAACCATCACCAGTTAACCCGCACATGTAACTTTTAAGTTGTCCAAGTAGGATGTAGTTGACTTTCTACAACATCATAGACTTACTTTTCTTCCATCTCTTTTGAGACTTGATATACTTGGTGAAATATATCTCCTCCTACAATCTATACTTTTGTAAGATTGTTATACTCTTACGAGTCCAGTTGTATCATTCTTCTTCCTTGGGTGTTGCTTGTAATGCTGCCTTTACAGAAGCTGGTTGTTGTATCCCGGTCTATGTCGGAATTATCCTGTTTCTACGAGATCACTCCACTTCTACGTTGGTGAAATTCACCTTTCCCTTTCTAGCAATGCGTAAGCTTCCAAGTTGCAGCTCTTTAATTCTTTCTATTTGGATGGACAATGTATCTCGTGTTGACTTCCATACTTTTGACTCTCATGTCCATGGCAAATTTTCGACGTCATCCTCTTTGTTTGTGAAGTCACTTTACACAACTTGAAAGAGCCTCTCCGTTGTCTTTCTCAATTCCCTAGTTGGCGATCATCACTTGCTTCTCCGGAACTACTCCCTTGTATATCCTTCCTTTGATCCCGTTGAGTTGATTCGGGATGCTCTTCTTGTCATCGTAATTGGTGTTGTCTTTGAGTCTTCACTTTTCCGTCTCGACGTTCCTCAACAAGCTCGAAGGAGTTGTCCGACGTTCGTCTACCCTAATGCACATAAGATGTGCATACTAATCCTCACGTTGACACCCTTCAAAATCTACTTAGATGTGTCCAAGGGGTGAGAAACTCATTATTTTATCTCCGTTAAGGACATAATATAACTACAATTCTGCAAATCTTCGGCATGTAACTATCTATATAACATATCTTTATAAACAAGCCAAAAGTCCAACTACATTAAAGCCTAAAGTCCATACTAAGCATACTGAGATCCGCGGTAGTAGTGGTGGTCAACCGTACTTTTCTATTCCCAACCAGACTATGCATGCATTTAAAAACCAAAATTCTCTTTTTAAAACTCAAACCCCTTTTCGGGTTCTGCTTAAAACTTATTCGGTCCTTCAGAAGATTTCAAGTGCCATTGTTGCCAACCTAGAGCTCTGATACCATGTTGTAACACCCCGAATTCTCAGAACTCGGGACATCACTGGTTAGGACCTCACAATGGGTCCCGACCTCAGTTTGACAACAACATTACTAGGATCTTGCAACAAGACACAAATAAAGAAACCGAAATCCATAAAAATAATATTTTTAGGGTAATGAATGCAACACTGTCTAGCAGCCTAAAGTTCTTAAACGAAAGAAAAGGGCAATTGTCTTAACCAAAAGAAAGGAAAGACAAATAAACAACCCCCAACCCCGCTCTAAGGAGTACGGAGACTCGGCTGACCACTACTTCCGGATCACTCAGCTGCTGATCTAACCTGCGGTAAATCTAAAACAACAACAAGAAGAACCGTTAGCTAGTTATCTAAATATTAGCAGAATAATAGCAGCACAAACACACTCAGATAAACATAAACACTCATCATGCTTTCAAACAAGTCCGTTTTATTATCTTGCTTTAATTTACTCGTTCACTCCAGTGATACTTATTTTGTGACACGAGGGATTTCCAAACCTCGCCTCCGCCCCCGTGTAACCATCAGGAATGGATCCGATGCATCTCACCTTGTACCTGCCTGATCTGGGTATAGAGAACCTCCCAGTCTCCTGTCAGAGCTGGGCAGTGATGTCACGGCCCGTTATACATACACTTGGGCCTTAAACGTAATAATAATAACAGTCGTCCTAGCAAGTTATTATTATTAAACACGCAAATAGCACACACAACCACTATCACTCAACTAATATCCAGAAACTGGCTAAGTAAGTCGCAAGGACTTACCTGAATCAAATCATAACTCTCAAATGTCCAAACTCAGTCTGCCACCGTAGAAACTCAAATGCCTGTTACACAGGGCATGCGGATCAAAATCGTGTCCCAAACTCTGAGAAGTTACCACTTCTAAGAAATACTATTTCATGAGGAGAATTACGAAAATAACCTCTCTTAAGGAAAAAGTTTATTTTACTCCTGATCTCGGAAATTCTCAAAGTCTATCATTAAAATCAAATATTCACCTTTAAAACTTGTTTCAATAATTTGCTTCTCACGGATAGCTTACTAGAGGTTATAAGGTTAAAACCCGAATCAACTCGTCAAAGATAATAACATCATTCCCGTTCCGGTTATTATTCTACTCTTATTCATATATGTGTACGTATATTATACGTTCCCATCTATGTATATATATATATACTTATGTATATATACACTCTTCCTATTCATATATATACACTTATATATATCTTACACTTATACCTATATATATATACACTTACATATATATATATATATACTATACTTATACCTATAGATATATATATTTATATATATACTTACATATGCATACTACTATTACATTTATATAAAAACTTACACGTATCTAATCTTATACATCTATGTATATACATACATGTCCACTGAGCTTATTCA
>BSUD01000318.1:46057-116206 GCA_033239045.1 Fagopyrum esculentum
TTCGTATATATATATATATATATATATATATATTTATGCACTCACATTCTCTAATCATATTCTTAAATCTATCTATACGTATACACCTATATTATACCTACCTATATATACGTACACTGCACTGGAGCATATAATAATATACATATACTCGGATCTTCTATTTCCTTCATCTATGTATATATACCCGTACACTTCTTTTATTTATATATATATATATATATCCTCACCTTCTCTAATTCATTCATCTATATGTATAGAGGTACGAACACACTGTACATGAGGATTAACTAACCTTTTCATCCCCCCTTTGATTCGCCTTCGCAGGAAGTAAGAACCGAGATTGCAGTCAGTCGACGCCAACTCGAGAGGTCCCGGTCGAATCTGAATAACGTCAATCACAAGGATGATCGACAAGCCGTACAACATCCGGTTAGAAAGGGCGAAAGTAACGAACAACAAGGGTCAAACGGTTCGGCTTACCGGCGTCGTAAACAAGTAGTCGGGGTTACGGTTCCTGTGGGAGAGGCTGGAGTCTGCTTAGCCTGCTCGTTGGTCCAGCACGGCAATTTATTTCGTCTACGGTTCCGGCTAAGGGAGACGCTCCTCACCGGACTGTCGTTCGAAGTACGATTCAGCAATCGAAGTAGAAACGAAGCGGATTCGCAGAAGGGAAAAGCTTACCGCTGGTGTGACGGTGTCTGTAGTCGGTTCCGATCCGTGGTGGTGACGGTGTTTGTAGTCGGGAGGGAGAAGCAGTCCTGTGGCGTCTCTGGTGTTGCGGTTGCTCGTTGCCGATGGTACAGAAGGAGGAAGCAATGTACGTAGTTGGTTATTAGGTTAGAGTAATTAGGTTTAGATTAATTAGGTTAATGGGAGTTGGTTAAGGAAGAGGGTTGGGCTTAAGTATAAATTGGATCAGCAGCTCATTTCTTACATATTGGGCCGGCACACATTATTGGGCCCATGCATTGCTTGATCATCCAATTCCGAGGTAAGCTGAAAGAGTAAACTAAATTCGTTCGGAACCGTAAAAGTACGGGATTACTTACGGGATTATTTACGGAATTATATAAGTTATCATTTTATGTGAATCAAGGTCACATAAAATGATAAAATTTAATATCGTGTTCTTTTATTTGATAGAATTAAAGTTGGCGGATCAGAATCCGGTTTGATTCGGTTTTAAACGGAGTTTAAATTTTTCGGGTATTACAGTTAGTGACATGCTCACATACTCAGGTTTAAAGAATGTATTTTGACGAGAAGCAATGCTCACCGCCAACTATTTATTAAATAGGGTTCCCAATAAGCGGCGCAAGAAAACGCCTTATGATTTATGGTTCAAGCGTAAACTAAACCTTCAATGTCTACATGTTTGAGGATGTCGAGTGATTGTGGAAGTTTTAATCGAATAGTTAACAATAACTTCACCGCAAGTATTTGAGATCTGATGTAGTATATCGGGTATCGAATCACGGGGACCGCGTTTGTTTGGATATAAATTGTAACGCCCCAAATTTTTGGCGCGTTGCGATATTTATTTTTTCCGAATTTATTGATATTTTTTATAGCTTAAATATTTTTACGAGTATTTTTACGTCGTAAATTATATTATACGAGTATATACATATACATATACATATATATATATATATATATATATATATATATATTTCCCATGTTTAAATTATCATATAATCTCGGAATAAATTGTGAGAATGGTTTTTGTATTTCAAAGATATTTTCACGAGTTTATTTATATATTAGATCCGCATATATTTTCCGTGTTTTATTTTACGAGGAAAGTTCAAAAAAAAAAATTCTCCTATCCGATAATCCCGTTCGTGTATTCCGATCGAGTTTATTTATTTCCACTTTTCCATTTTCCTTTTCTTCTTTCCCTTATTTTTCCTTGCTGGCAACATCAATGTGAGAAGCACTCATGTTGTTGCATCTAGCCATCCTAGCTAGCCTCCTTGTGCCTAGCCTGTGATCTCCTGACCCCTGGGTTCTCCAACTCCGTGACTCAACCTCTCGATCTCCCTTGTTCACCTTTGCAGCCATGCATGCTTCTCCATCCTCTCCCCTTTTTCCTCACCATATGTCTTGTTTCCGCCTTCTCCCTTACCTCTCTACAACAGCACCAACGCACCTTCATTTCCCTTCATCTCTTGTGCAGTAATCAACAGTGACAACCACCGGGTAGAACCGGTGAGTTCCGTGCTTGCCTTTGCCAACCGGAGATCCACCAGGAAGCCCTAGCCGCCGCGCTAGTTTTTCCCTTCACCACCAGCCGCCGGAGAAGCTTTGCTTGTGCCTCCACTGTCGCCCCCTGCTATCGTCGTCGCTGGAGGTCGCCACCAGTACCCCCTCCAGGGAAGTGAACCCACCAGACGACGCCGAGAGTTCGGTACCCTAGCTTCCCTCATCTTCACCTCTGGGGAACGCCAGCCTCCGCCTGCGCTGCGCCCGCCTCGCCTGCGCTGCGCCTGCCTCGCCTCACCACTGCTCTTCTCTCTCCCCCTTCTTTCCGACAATAACCAAGAAGCGCACAAGGCCGGAACCGACAAGAGACGTCGTCGCTTTGTCCTCCTCATTGGCGCCTTCGCTTCGCCGGAGAGGCCCTCGGTCTTGCCTTCACCGCCTCACCGTAGCCGGAGCTTGAATGGCCGCCGCCGCCTGTTGTGTGCCCTTCTCCAGCCGCAAACCCAGCGGATTGTTGTTTAGTTTTTAGGGTAATTCTCAAGCGGGCCCCCACCTTTTTAGTGTAATTACAAAAGGCACCCAGTTTTTGCTTTTACAATTTATGTCCCAGCTTTTCTATGTTTGCAAATTTACCCTCTGCATGCGGAATTACATATTTTGCCCAATGTTTTAATTTCTTAAAATGGCCCAAGTTTCTTTAGTTGTATATTGTGCCCGGAAAATGTTTTTACGGGTGCTAAACTTGGATTTTACTTCGAGCTTATTCTTATATTTATATACTATATATTATGTCCTTTGTTGGATTAAACTTGGTTTATGGCTCGAAGTTTTATTTGCGATTTTATGACCGAGTTTCTAGAATTTCAAATTTTGCCCCGGAAGGGTTATTACGGATTTTAACGTGAGCTTTTGAAATCGAGTTTTCCTTAGTTTTATGTATAGTAAATATTCCGATCAAATTTAGCGTATTAGCTAAATTTGTGTAGCTTTGGTTTTAGGTTCAGAAGCGCCCCGATAAAGGCCTAACGAGTCCAAGTCGACATCCGTTGAACGACTTCCGTCTTTTGACGTCGTGTGAGTATTCTTTCCCCTCGATCTAGTTATGTTTAATAATAGTATCATGCTAGGTTGTATCTAGCATAACTTAGAGTGAATGCCAAGTAGTGGCTTTGAACCTTAGGTGAGTTTTGAGGATTTGATATTGTTTGATGGATTGATGTTGATTCTAAGCTTGAGGT
Organism: Fagopyrum esculentum; assembly: GCA_033239045.1. Taxonomy (NCBI): domain Eukaryota; kingdom Viridiplantae; phylum Streptophyta; class Magnoliopsida; order Caryophyllales; family Polygonaceae; genus Fagopyrum; species Fagopyrum esculentum. The sequence continues at coordinate 49,501 of BSUD01000318.1, forward strand.
GGTATTGTTATCTTATGAGGAAGTTTATGGCTTTAAGTTGTATGTTGAGCTTGTGAGAATTTAGGGGTTGAGGTTGTAGGATTGATGAGATTGTGGACACTAGTACGAGAGTATCCTAGTCTGTGTTTTGATGGTAATGACCTTGTGAGATCGTGAGGAATAGGAGTTTGTTATCCTAGCATGGTTATGGTTTATGATCTTGTGAGATCATTGGGACTAGAAGTCTAAGAACTTCTAGAATGTGAGAGAGGTGTTGATTGTGTGCCTTGTTTTGACCAGGCGTTGAGTGCCTTCCTACGGGAAGTTGAGAGCGGTGATTAGCGGGATTATCTTTGGGACGAGGTAAGTATCCGGACTTACTTAGCTCGTATTCCTTGTATTAGCATTGATGTGTGTTTGGTGGTGTGTGTTTATTCCTTATCGTTTATAACAACTAAACCGGTAATAGGACCACCGACCTTATATTATTTTGGCCCAAGTGTATGATAACGGGCGGTGACATCATCTGCCTAGCTCTTGCGAGAGTCTAGGAGGTTCTTGGCGACTAGCCCGTGCTGGTTAAAAGGTCGGAGGCATCCGTACCGTTCCATGCCGGTAAGTAGGGACTGAGGCGGGACCACGGTGGTCTCGTGTCACAAAATCAAGTTGAATTAGAACGGGATACGACTTAATAATAAAAAGATAATAAACCGGAATTGTGTGCTTTGAGAATGTTGTGTGTTTATGATGATTTACTTATGTTTGTGCCTTTCCCATTGATTCTAATGCTTCGAATATTAGCTAACGGTTTTATACCGATTGTTGTAGATTGTCTTGCAGGTTAGGAATGCGGTCGAGAGATCCGGAAGAGTGGGCAGCCGGGGTTCCGTACATTTTAGGAGGGGTTTGGTTGGAGTCGTGTTTGAGTTTTGTATTCATTATATATTGTATGCCGCGTGTATGGCATTTGGTCTTTCGGTTGTATCTCGGCTGAAGTCTTTAGTTTGTTTGGTTTTGGGTTTCTTTGCATTGCATAAAATGTATTTGGTTTTGGCCTTTATTTGTGCCTTGTTGCAAGATCCGGTGAAATTGTTGTCAAGCTAAGGGTCGGGACCCATTGTGAGGTCCCAACCCGTAGCATCCCGAGTCCCGCGGATTTGGGGTGTTACATAAATGATAGAAATTACGCTAAGTAAAGGAAGAAGAGAGAAAGAAAAGGGAAGAGAAAAATCTATCTTTGAAAAGGTTACAAAAACAAGAAAGAAAGTAATGATTGTTTGTTGATAAGAATAAGGAGGGAGGTGATCTAAGGAAACATGAATCACACTATGGTGAATTAAAGTAAGATTACATATATGAAACTCATGAACATTGATATATGAACATTGCAACTAACCATCTAAAATATCATTTGGCATAGACAAACAAAGACCGTGCTTTCCAACTTGCGTAGCTCTCAATCCAGTGGTTCAACAAGTATAGAAAATCCATTAAGAACTTAGAAATCCGGAAAAGATCAAGAAAAACCTTCACTTTTGGTTATGTAGTTAATAAAAGGTACAAAAACCGGAGCTTTCTACGATAGCTAGAAATCCTCAAGACAATGATAAAACGTTACTCTCAAATCCAAGTTATTTTTTTATTAAATCCAATAAAATGCCCTTCACTTGCGACTCTTTAGTTGTTTTATCTAAATCAGTTATAAACACCACTTCTTTCAAAGTTAAATAAAAGGTGAAAACAAAGCACTTTGAAAAGAAGCAATAACGCAACATCAATTGACAAACATATATGCAATAATAAATCAAGCCATTATAGGGATCATACAATCCTTAGATAAAAAAGAACTAGCGGGACATGATAAAACAAAAGACTTCCATAAATATCAAGGTTGAAAAGTACTTACAGAGCAAAAGATAGGGAAGTCTACCTCTATTATGCCGCGGCGCAGCCTTGGAACTCTAGAAACCCTAAAACTTGTTCACCCAAAGATGGGATGCAACACACCTCTAATCTAACCTAGAAATGTCTATTTAAATGTTTGAAAATCAACTTCAGCTTCTGATCTCTTTTGGATAGTTTAGTAAAACTTTTCAGTTGACACAACTGCTCAAATCCAAAGAGAAGATGATCGGAATTGAGAATATCTCAGAGGTCGTCATGAAATAGGGTCCAAAATCAATGATGTTCACATGGTTCTTTGATTCTTCATTCTCCAACATAGATTCACCTTGGAACTTCAATCCTAAGTCAATATAAATGTCATACATGATGTGTTTTACCTCGGGGAGGATTGAAACTTGTATTCTGACATTCTTTCATTGTTTTCGCTCATTTCTGACCTCAAATGCTTGAAATACAAAATAAACCAAAGTAGACACCACGATGCAGTTGGAAGAATTTCATGCTCTATATGAACACAAACCAAACCAAACCAAATGAGGTATGAAATGCATGAATATGATGACTAAAAAAATGTATGTTTTGGACCCATCAAATACCCCATACTTAAACCTTACTCGTCCCTGAGTAAGATCATGACATACAAAACACTATATGCAAATAAAAGAAGGTCTTAGTTGAGAAGAAGAATAACTTTTCAAACCATGTCATTATAACACCAATCACTTTCAAAGGAAGAAAGATGTATCATAACTCTTCAGACTGCTCAAAGGATAATGTGTTTCGCTTAATCTTACATGACGTGTCTAGGCATATATCAATAGTCACTCAAACTCAACAACCATGCAAAGATCTTACCATAGGCTTATCAATGCGTTTTTAATCTCCACCATCTATCAAATGATACTAAAATACAAGTTGTGAATCACGAGGTATTTTCATAATGTGTGATGAGGTCATAAGACAAAGTAAAAACAATGTTGGTAGGAAAACATTTGGTAATGTGGTGCAATAAAATATTTGGGGTGCCTAATATGGCCAAACTCGAAACCTTTTCATTGAAACAACACACCGACCAAAGACAAAAACTTACATAAATTGGTGCACTATTCTAAGAGCTCATAAAACTTGACTTTTAAGCTCTGTAAAACCACTCTTCAGGGATAAACACTATTAAACTTCACTTTCAACCGAATACTTACTTATTTGCAGCAATAAGGATGGCCAAAACTTTTTTCGTTCCTTTCACCAACCAAAAAAAAGATCTTCCATAAGCACAATACTTTCTAAACTCACGCATTAACTCTTGCAAACATGTACACTTCTTCGGGGGAATACCCCATACTTGATTTCATCATTCATTGCTTTTGCCACAACCCAGATAAGGTCAAATGAGACTATATCAGGGTTGTGAGACACTTTTTAGGAGCACCAAAGAAGGGAAAATAAAGGCAAATAATGGCTAATAGAAGGGAAACATAAATAAAGGTAGGAAAGGTCACATGGGCTTAACAAAGAGGGCCTCAATCATCTTCACAAACAAGTATATAAAATCAAATGAATGCGTAATCTTGAAAAAGAGTTAAATCACAACTTCTAGAAGAAACTAAACATGTTGGAGATCACACAAAAATATGAAAGAAAGGACACATGAAAATGCATGTCCATAGGTCAAGAGTGCTTACAAGGGTTATGCTTCTAAAGCATAGTAGGAACATCAAATATCAAATAGTATTTTTCCAATATATTAATTTTCAAAAGGTAATACAAACTCCGTCCGACTTGACTACACTAAATGCAAGCATAAATGCAGGGAAGAGACGCAACAAAAACAAAAAAAATCAGGAAAGAAAAACATGTGACATGAAAGGGAAACATGAATCTTTGAGTGAGTGCAAACATCCTATACTTAAACTCCACATCGTCCTCAATGTGGCAGAAAGATAAGTAAAAAAAAGGAAATACTCACAAAGCATGATATGCAACATGTGGTGGTGGTGAAGAATGGAGAAAGAAGATCACATGTCAAAATCATCAAGCTCGAAATCATCATCTCCACCCTCGGGGACAAAGGAAGGATCTGGATTGTCACTATTGTGATGCATCTTGGCGAGTGGACATATGACGCATCTGGGAGGAAAGACCAGTTACATCAATAGTGAGAGATGTGATGTGACCTCGCCGCTCCTCATAAAAATTGGCAAAATCAAACATTTGTGTCTCCGTACGGTAATAAAAATCCGGAGTTGGTGCGTGGTAACTTCTGTTGGCTTGAGTAAAATGATTAGAAAATAGTGCAAGGTCAACATCAAGCATAATGTCATCCTCATCCTCTCGGATTTGAGCCTACCGGATATGGCTAAGAAAGACTCAATGATAGGTGATGAAATCACTATCATATCTAGGTATTTTTAGCATGTTATTAGAAACCTATTGGTTGTTTTGTGTTGCTAATATATACATCCAGATGAAGAAGCCAGAAATGAAGATGTCCAAAGAGTTAGCAACATTTGGAAGAGAAAGAAGATCAAAGAAAACAACCAAGACGACGTTCTGTTGTAAGCCGCCCCTTCGGCCAAGGGTCATTGCCCCTGCGGTGACCGACGGTTCCGGCGCTGCTCCTAGCGCCTTGTAACACCCCAAGTTCTTGAAACTCGGAGAGCTACTGGTTAGGACCTCACAATGGGTCCCGACCTTGGTTTAACAACAACTTTACTAGGATCTTACAACAAGGCACAAATGTATTTTAAAAAAATTTTAAAACATAATATTTTTATGGTATGAATGTATACATGTGACAACCTTACAAATATATATATATATATATATATACATAACATGCATGCCGTATGGAAGACTCCCCCGTCCCCATCTAATGAGTACGTGGACCCGGCTGACCATCCGTCCCGGACCTCTCTGCAACTGTTTATCTCAGCAAATCTACAACACGGATAAACCGTTAACTAACAATCTAAATATAAGAGGAATAAAGATAGCACACACACAACGAAGATAACATAAAAACAATCATCATGCTGGCACACAAACCGGTTATTATCTAGTAGTTAAGTGATTCACCGTATTCCATTTTACAGTTGTGGCACGAGAATTCTTAAGAGTTCTCGCCTCCGTTCCTTATCCAACTGGGTGTAGGTCTAGCTTACCTCCGCCGGTAGCATCACTACAAACCGAGTGTGGACTAGTCCCTAAAGAAACCCCCAGCGCCCTCAGGCTAACTGAGCAGAATGCCACCGCCCGTTACTCTTAGGCCAAGTATAGGTCGGTAGATAATTATTACTAAAATATAACTATAAACATATCATTCACACACCACTACCATTATCCACACTCATATCTAGAAGTCAGTTAAGTAAGCCCAAAGGACTTACCTGAATCAAGTCAAGTCCCGTCAACCAACGCACTTGGTCCCATTTGAGAAATATCTCAACTGCATGATCATAACATAAAGCTCATATCAATATACTATCCAATCTCTAGAAGTCGCAACTTCTAGGTTAATAATGAAAAACCGAGAAAATGCACTAAACAACTTCTTTTCTAAGCAAAGACAGTTTTACCCCTAGGATCTGAAAACTCTAAAGATCTGTAAAATCTCAGGAATCTTACTAGCAACCCAAGACAAGTTATTATGAAAGGAACTACTGAGTTTGAAAGATGTCCAACTTTCAAACTCCCTATCTATCCTAACTAAAGTCAACTAAAGACTACAACTAAAATCCCAAAAGTTCCGAGGAACGACCAATCGTACCAACGTCATCTATCCCTTGTTATGACAAAAGTCCATTAACACAAATTCTTCACATAAATTCTTTAAAACTATTTTTATGATAAATTAAAGGACTTATGCCAAGTCCATAGATCTCATCTAGCCCATGAGCATTCATTTATTCCCATTATACTATTAATTTTTACAACCTTTATCTCATAACCGGCTCTTAACCGTTAACACATCCATACCCTTCACATCCACTAGATTGACATCAAATACATCTTAACTTCGATTACAGTACAATAAAAAAAACTCAACGAACCTTCCACATAACTAAAACCATGACTCATACATTAACCTTAATCCTCATCATTAATCAAGATTAAATCATAATTATCCCCAAAACCTCAAAAATCATATTGCTGTAAACTACAACTTCACCCCAAAACAATTCATCCACACATAAGTAGCGCCTTACAAAAATCTCAATCCTTCCATAATAATCCCACATTCATCTAAACACATACAATTGACACAACTCATCTAATTGGCTCACAAATTCAATGAATCTGGAATTAAGACAAGAGAACCTCACCCACAGGTTAGTGTCACGCTAGGATTAGTAGCACAAAAAGCTTTACATTTATAAACTCGAACTAAGATCCTAAACTACCTAGCGAAACCCACAGTGTACGGGTCGTTTTGTAGAAAGGAAAGTATTCCGAGGTCGAACACAAGGACTGAGGTGAAATCAAGTCATTCAATGATCAAAGATAGTGTGAATCTAGACTAAGACAAGATGAGGAATAAAGAAAATGGAAAACACAATGTTTTTGGAGGGTTTTGGGTGATCAAACAAAGATCACAAGTATGTGAACACAATCAAGCAACACAAACACACACTAACACAAAAGATAGGAGAATGGAAGTAACAAAGCGGATTCTAGAGTTTGGAAGTCCCGGTTATGGCATTTGACTCAAGCTATCTATTCATTCCTCGGATTAACTATGATAAGTTGGGATTAAGCGTTTCTGGATTGGGATCAATTACCGGGTAGGTCTCATGGTCCACTAGTCCATTCTTAAGGTCTCATCACCGGGTAAGTCTCTAAGAACCTAAGGATAGGAATTCTACACAAACCGGATTGTTACCTAGAGATCTAACCTATCCTTACCGGGTAAGTCTCGGAAAGGGAAGTTCTAAGCAACTATCCTAGCACACTTAGTCCAATGGCGGCTTGTGAGGCTCACCACTACCTAGGGTTTGTCATCTTTGGAATCTAAGAGTAAGAATCACCGGGTAGGTCTCTTCTAACACTTAGTTGCTAACACTAGGTCACCCTAGGATAGATTTAGCTCAACAAACACTAGGATTTCAACATTTTAACAATCTAGAACTTAGACCCATCGAACCATGTAAACCACGGGCTGTTCTACCACTTCCACGGCCGTGGAATGGCAAGAACAAGCCGTGGACTTCAACAGAGGCTTCGTTCAAGTAATCAAGTCATCCAAGGGCAAAACTAAGTCCATCCTATCATAGTCCTAGCCATAACCCTTCTTTCCTTACCTTAGAATCGCAATCTATCTAGCCAACAACATACATTTCAAGATCAATCTCCACAAATAAAGCATGCTTGCAAGTCATGGTCAAATGATGAAGAACAATCCAAAGAAAAGACATTAAAAGCATAGAATAGAAATTACCAAATTCTTACAAGGCTCCAAGAGCTAATCCAAGTTGTCAACAATGAACTCCTCTCTCAAAACCACTCTAATCTCACTTTAAAATGAGAATCTACACTAATCTCTTCCAAGAACACCCCTAATGGGTGCTTGGAAGAGAGGCAACAATGGAGAAGTGTTTTGGGGAAGAAGATAGGTCAAAAAAAAGGAGAAGGATCCCCAATTACAGCCTGCAAAATCCTTTAAATACCCACTAAGATGCAAGAGCAATGGAAGAGATCGTGGCCAGCTGTCAACGTGGTCCTGGCAGGTTCCACGGGTAGAATCACGGCCGTGGTCTTGGTCCCAGACCGTGGTTTGCTCCAGAAGTCCTCCTAGGCTCGTTAAGCCATGATTTGGTGCGTGGCTTGTGTTGGCAAGGTTCCATGAGTCCTCCTTAGCCCTTAGCTTGCATTCCAATGAGTCCGTAAGTGTGTCATCTCGAGGAATGATCCTCGGATGTATCGATTAGGCTCTTAAATCTCCCAAAATACCTACAAAGCAAGCAAAAAGTCCGAGTAGACGTCTATCTCGACAAAATACGTGATTTGAGTGCAAACGTCGTGAACTAATGCTAAACCATGCATGAATGAGCGGAAAATCTATCTAAATGAGTGTCTAAATCTAAGTCATAAATCGTGTTATCAGTTAGCAAACTGGACAACATAGTAGGAGGTAATATGGATCCTTATCCGGAATAAACTGCAGACGTCTTGGTCTTAAGAGGAATCTAGTGGCGCCGGAACTCGACCAGACGGCACTGGAGCAGGAGGTGAGAAGTCGACGTCTCTTGGAGTCGAGCTGAAGCGAAGCCAAGAGAGGCCCTGTTTGCGGCTGCATTACAGCAAGAAGGAGACTGGTGGTTGTGGCGGTCTTGGGCAGGTTTCCTCGCGGGCGGTGACGACGGCAATTTCTCCCTGGCGCCGGGCTTGCAACGGCGGCGACGGCAGCTTCTCCCTGGCGTCAGTCTTGCAGCAGCGGCGACGAGCATCCTCCCTGGTGGCAACAACAACCATTTTTCCCAGCGTCGGCTTAAGGAGAAACCAGAATAAAACACGGCGGCCTGAGACGGTTCAAATGAAGACAGACGCGGTGAGGGTTAGGAAGGAGGCGTCGGTGCGGTCGGTTGCAATCTCCAAGAGGCGGCTGTAAGATCAGTTTCGAACTCTAGGAGGCGCCGATTTCAAAGGAGGGTGTGGAAAACGGAAGAAGCCATATGTGCGGCGAGGGCTGAGAGGAGGACGGCGAGCGCTGGGAGGTTGGGAGGAGGGCGGCGATTGAGAAGAGAAAGAGAGGGCGGCTGTGAGTTCATACGAGAGAGATGGTGAGGGGCGGCGGTTTCAAAAGAGAGAGAAGGAAAGGGTGGTTAGGGTTTACCTCCCTTAAATATATATGTTCCCATCCCAAACGCCCCACTTACGTCTTAATGGGCCCAGTTGGGCTATCTCAATGGCTCAACTGGCCTGTATCGATGGCCCGGATGGCTAAGCTTAGAGATTAAAGAAGGTATCTTGATTCCGCATGTTTTATGTGAGTAAGGTCCTCACATAAAATAATAAAAAGATCAATTCCGCGAATATAATAAGAAGTCGGGAAAACCAAAACCGGTCCACGTCCGGTTTGCTTCGGACTAACTCGGAAGCAAAATTTTCCGGATATTACATCAGCTCTCCCTAAAAAAAATTTCGTCCCGAAACTTAAAAGAATACCACATAAAGATAGAGTTCTTACACAGGGACTAAAGCGCCGGAAAAAAAAAGTCACGCGGTCGAGTTCTATTTGTTTCTAGAATAGCCGGAAGAAAATTTTCCGGGTATTACACGCCTTCTCCAGCGCCCGGAAGGACCTTGTCACCGCCCTTGCGGTGACTCCGCTTCAAGAGCAAGAGACAACGGCCCTGCGCCCCATGCCAGTGGAATCGAAGAGTTCCAAGAGTATGTGTCACCGTCCCCACGGTGACACTAGGCTGCACCTGTGGATTTACAACAGAAACGTCAAAAAGATCAATCGTCAAGCATTGAAAAACATTAATAATGCCACCCCCGCGGCACTCCCAAGCCGCCCCCGCAGCTAAGTTGAAGATGAAGCGTTTAGTAACAGACGACATAACTCCGGATGTTTAGACCCACCTTTATGGCCATTAAGGTGGCTGTTTACCCAACCTATTTATCCCCATTTACTGTCAATTCTAGTATAAATAGAGGTCCTAGGCTGATGTTAGAACCATCCTCATTTTCCCACAAACCTCTCTTTGTTTAATTGTCATTTGTATGGAGTGATAAGTCTCCTACCTACATTGGGTTGATTGAAGCTTCATATAAATTGGTTGTAATTTCTTTTCAATAGAAGTATTATTCAGTCTACAATTGTGTTATATTCCTTGTGTTTAACTTAAGTTTGCATGATTGTTTTCCACTTAGTTTGATCACCTATGTTGCATAACTGCATGCAAAAGGCTAAGGTTAATTGATTCCGGGTTCGGGTCATTAATCCAGTAGCAACCTCTTAGGTATGAAAGGTTTGTGATTATCTAAGTGTAAAAGAATATAACTACATAACAAGATTAACTAGCTGTTTCTCTTTAATGTATCTCTTTATCTTTATATGAATGCTAACTTGTTGTTCGGTCTTGTAGGTTTACGGATCGGTAACTTGCTAAGTTGTGTTAATACCGGTTGACTTAATGTATAAATATGATCAAGATGAGAACAATTGTTTAATGCTTCTAAAGAGAACCAACCCAATTATATGCTAGCGGAAATCTAACCTAGTGTAGTGTTTGTCTTAATATCATTATCACCATCTTTACTTTGTTTACATATGCTTTTGTCTTATCACATATTGCAATTCAACCCCCCCCCCTTTGATTACTATTAATTGATAATTGGATCTTAAATGTACTTTAATCATCTCTCACTCTCTGGGGTTCGACCCTTGCTTAATCGCTATACATTGGTTAGTGTTAAGTTTCGATTTAACTTTGATAAGTTTATTATAACGACCTAAGGAAATACGCTTGTCACTCAACCCGGTTCCCTGGATTCTGGATGATCAAAGAAGGATCATGAAGCATGCGGTAGGTACGTACCACCACTGTCAGGCCTCAAGTGGATCTCTTGAAAAGGTCCATGCGTCTCAATATGGAGACAAAGATGCAAAATGGCTAGTCTCTAATGGGATCAAGTTTGTATACAAGATGTCCTAGCCGAGCAACAATGAAAGTTATAACATCACCGCACATAAGTGTACCGACCTTTTTCTAAAGGCCTTATGTAGATAGAGGGCATAAAAGAAACTCATGACGGGGTTTTTCCTTGTCATCAATGAAAGTGAACTTGCTATCACTTGTGAATGGAACGTCTGAGAGGCCTAGATCCTGCAAGCATCTAGCATATCCTTGCATTCATACATGCATACATATGCACCATTAAGTCGTTCATTCAGGTACATGATGTTGTTGAAGTCACTCAGGATAAGCCATGACATAGGGCATATGCTAAACCAAGCTCTTACGGTGTGCCACACCTAATGACGGGCATCAATACTATGCACACCATAGGTAAAGAAAAACCCATAGTTGGTCCCAATCACCTTACATGTAACAAGATCGATGACAAATTTCTACTCAAGATCGATGACAAATTGCTACTCAATCGTCCCAATCACCACAAATGCAAGCATCATACTCCCTCATGAGATCTCTCAAACCATTTTGTATCCGGGGTTGGTGAAACCCCTAACATTCAATGATATGACACTCATTAGGAAACCGAGTCCTTGTCCTTGCTCCCTCTCTCTATCAACCGTCCCGGCTTTCATGGATGAGGCAAGTCTATCCGCTCGCCCTCAAATGCAACTCTAGCATGAGTCACATTCTCCATAATGGTCTTGGGGGGTGTCAAGCTCTCCTTCTGGGCCTAGATAGGACAATGGTGAATCCCTCATCAACCGTCTCAACCTTTGGAGTGACAACCAATGCGGTGTGCACATTTTTATGTTGCTAAAGTGGGAATCTGACTGGAAACCTCATATCATCCTCACTCGGAACAATCTCACTCTCATCAATACTCTTCGGGACCTCACCGGATGTCTCTACAAATGCCTCAATAATTATATCAACCATCGACTCATCCTCACTAGACTCATACTTAGAAGAGTTAGCTTCATAAGGTAAGTAATCAAACTCAATATCAAAAGCATCCCTATCCAATTCCACTAGGAGGCTCTCAATCAACATGGCTAGTTTCTTCCTCTTGCTAACTGACATACCCTCCTTCCTTCTCACTTTGTTGTTCACACCTTTAGTCTCAACTCTCACCTTTTGATGGCCAATATTATCTATTTTTTCCATGGTATCATCAGTAACGACCTTTGTAGCAGGCATTGCAAAAGTGAAACCCTCCGTCCGGTCCTCGACCTGGAAACCCGACCAATCACGACTCCCTCTTTCCCATCATTAGTTGTGCCACTCGATCTTGACTACTTTATACACACTCTCTCCTTAACAATAATCTTCTTGTCCCCCTTACTCACAACCTTAGGATCAACTTTCTCTCTAAATGCACTAGTACTAGAAGTCCCATTAATATTCCTTATCCACGTCCTTGTTACCAGCTCCTTTAGTCCCAACCTCCATAGGGTTAACCCTAGGTATAATCTCAACTATCCCCCTTGCCTCCTTAAAAGGGCAGTTTTTGTCCTTATACCTAAACGAGAGACATCCCTTACAATATGGGGGCTCATTCCCATAGAGAACAATACAATAATCTTAATCTCAGCATCAAATTCTAAAATAACCTCTCTCTTAACCTCCTTAGCAAACTTAACCTCAACTAACACTCTAGTATAGGATCCTCTTTTTCTCTCACTTATGATAGGATCCATGAAAAGAGGAGTACTTATCCCACCCTTATATATTCTATTACACACTTCTTGCCTTTATTTTTCCTTCTTTGGTTCCCCTCAAAATGCCTCATATTCGTGTATAACCTCATTTGACTCTATCCGGGGTTGTGATGGAAGAAAAGAATGAAGAAATCAAGTATGGGGTTCTCCCTTGAAGATTGAAACTGAATCCAAGAAGTAAAAACGTGAGTTGAAAATCATATTGATCTTATAAAAGATACTTTCATTGATGGTGGAGAACACAAATTTTTTTTCCCACCATCCTTGTTGCAACAAATAACTAAGAATTGGTTCGAAAGTGAATAAAAGCTTATCCTTGAAAAAGAAGACATAATGCTACAAAGTTAACGGTATTATGTTGCATGGAAGGAAGTTCAAGAATGAAAAGTGTGAGCTAGTGAATCATTGAAGGAGTTTCGAGTTATGCATATTCGATCCCCCGAATATTACGAGCTATTTCAACCTACTTTTAGGCGCACCTACATTATATATTCATGTCCCATATCCCTGTTACAACGCTTATAAACACATTCTGTGAGCTTGAGAGAAAACACGTCATCCTTAAGCGGTTTGAAGAGCTATGATTAATCATTTATCCTTCCGTAATGATTGATGTTATGATGACCTAGTTTGAGTTGTTTGTTTTCCTCCTAGTTGAGGCAACCATTTGTTTTGCACATAGTATGACATATGACATGATCTTATCAATGATGAGCAAAGTTTAATTATGGGGTATTTAGACGAGATCCAAAAGTAACATCATATAGCCATTAGAATCATGCATTTCATTCATCATTAGCTCTCTTATACTTCACTTTTTAGTATGAAAAACTTTCTCTTACCATATTTCGGTGTCTACCTTGGTTATTTTATATTTTATGCATTTAAGGCAAATTCCGACATCAATTGGTGCGAAGTACTAAGTGTTCATTCTTCCTTGAAGTTAGAGCTACAAAGAAACATCACACATGACTGAGAAATTGAGAATCAAGTGACACAAAGTTCCCTAAAGAAACCCTAAATACAAGATCGAAGATCACAACAGTGTTCGATGTTAGACTACATGCCAAACGACCTCCTAAGCCGTCTTGAGCTCATCTCTCACACCATTTAACCCAATACTGAACCAGTCCAACATTAGGCTTGACCACTTGCTAGACGGCTTCGCAAACGACATCACAAGCCGCCTCACACACCGTCTCTATGCCATCTCCAAGCCATCTCGACTTCGTTATTTATTCAAGATCATATCTTTCGATCTTATCTTTGGAAGAATATATTTCGTAAACCCTATAACTCCAATTTTTGACCGTATATATACACGTACTTGGTGAGGATTCATTTATTTTATTTTAATTTTTTCAAATTGAAATGTTAACCGACATTACAAAATACGGTTTTAGACATAATTCGAAAATTGAAAAGATGAAATTAAAAACTTTTGTATAGAATATGAAAATACATAATCTCAGAGATATTTTCTGAAAAAAAAAACTATAATGTGGACTTCTACAAAAATTGAAAAATTATTGTAATTTTTTTTATTTATACATTAACAATTTATATTGTTTTGGCGATTATAAAGTTCATGTTATTGCAAATTTTAGTAAAGAAGTTTGAATTATTTTATTAATTTTTCTGAATAAATCCCAATTGCATCGACCCTACACCATCTTCTTTCGACACCTGCACCACATATAAAGCATATCCAAAACGGCTTCCGAAGCTTAATTTCAGTACTAGATCTTTTTCCATATGATGGTTCATTGATGACTGAAATGGGCGTGCTCACTGCCAATCACTGGACAAGGATCTACGGTACGTTTAATCTTTCTGGGTTCCAATCCAATCCCTGTCAACCTCTTTTTTACTTGAGCAAATTCAGAAATTGGATTAGAATTAGCAAGGATTTGCTAGTTTACTTACTTCTCCAGAGCAGTTGTTTCTAAACAGGTTGGAATTGTTTGAGGTTAAGTATTAAACCAAGTGTTTCCTTCATCCAACACAATGTGAGATTACGGTGCCACCCAGTTTCATTTTTTTTGCAAAATCCTAGGTTATATGTGGGAGCTGTCCTCTAATTTGCACTTTTGCACAGAAATTTCGAGCCAATATAAAAGCCCTTGCTACCAGAAAATCTGCTAAGAAATTGAGGAAATCTAAAGATGTGGTTTTACAGACCAACAATGGCAGCCCATTAGATGATAACACCACTGGTAATCTTCCTCCAAAGATTGACAGCAATGTAGATGATGCTGATTCTCTAGCTGATAACAAGGAAAGGGTGAATTTAGTCAATATCCCTTCAAGAAGCTCAGTTCTTCAGGCTTGCACTCTCACTTCCGGGTTTATTGCTGCTCTTGGTTTTGGTATTCGACAGGTTTGTTTACTTTTCAAATCCCATGGACATCTAGGGCTCGTTTGGTTAAGCCTGCAGTTATCAAAAAGAAACAACTCTGGTCTGCATACGCCTAATGATTCGACTCCCTTCCTCATTTTATGTAGGTTCGAGAGGGTTTTATGGATTACTTCCATCATTTGAACCCCATGGTCGCTATGGATATGGAAATGGAGGGTACAAAACAATTTTTGTATGGAAAATGAGATATCGTGGTTTTGGGTGATCATTGATGTTCATGAACAATAACACAACTGTTAAGATGTGTGGAAAGTCCCACATCGACAATATGATAGTGTGTGAACCTAACATATCAGTCATAGGATCACACCTAACATATCAGTCATAGGGCTACCCCTCCTACCATGCCAATTGGTTTTAGGATGGAACCCGAAAGAAGGCTTGTATGTTCCTATCCGGGTCTGTTTTACTGGGGGAGTGTTGAGATGTGTTGTAGTTTGGTCCCGTAACCGATATAAGAAAAAGTTAACAACAAATGTAGACTAGGTTCATTTTCTTTCCCAGTTTAAACTGTGGGTTAGTTGATTACATAAGGTGTCTTATATTTATTATATGATATTGGTTGTGCATGGAATTTGTCATTTGAGTGAGGGTCTTGCTATTGCTTTTGTTTGTGTCATTATGTATGAACTAAATCAGTCTTCCTTCACAATTGACAGATATCACATGTTGCAGCATCAACAGGATTGCCAATATATGATTGCAGTGATCAAGTATCATGTATGACTGCACTTTTTTGCATTTTTTTCATTATATTCTGATTTACATTTCCTGATTTCAAACTCCGAGGCTTTAAAAATGCTTCATTGCTTGCAGTTGATTTTGAGATCTGGCATCTTGAGTTGATTGCAGGATTAGTTCTGTTAATATCCTCCTCCCGATATCTTTTATTGAAAACATGGCCAGAATTTGCAGAATCTAGTGAAAGAGCCAACAGACAGGTCGTTCATTGTTCTTTCCGAGTTGAAAGTTAGATCCATCTTTTATTAACAACAATCGACTCCCCGTCTTTTACAGGTTCTCACATCACTGTATGCATTTGATTATGTTATCGTAGCATTCCTGCCGGGGATCAGTGAGGTTAGAAATGAAAATAAAAAGAAGACCTGTTTTTTTTCTTTCCTGAATTGATACTTTTGTTTGTGTAGGAGTTGCTCTTTCGCGGTGCACTGCTGCCGCTCTTTGGACTTAATTGGACGAGTGCCTCGGTCACAGCTGCTATCTTTGGCATTTTGCACTTGGGCAATGGTCGAAACTACTCATATGCTGCCTGGTATTCACTTTGATGCTCTTCATGTTCCCCCAAATTTGAAATGAACGTATAAAGTTGTAAATTCCAAACCTAAAAGATTGGCTTGTTTCTCTGCTAACAGGGCAACATTTGTTGGATTCGTGTACGGCTATTCTACAATTTTCTCTTCAAGTCTGGTTGTCCCAGTGGCATCTCATGCATTAAACAATCTTGTTGGAGCAATTTTGTGGCACTATACATCAAAGTCATCAGAGTCAGAATAATAGGAATCTAATAGGGTTCCCTGGCTTCCATGGTACATGATGGATCATAGACTCGAAACTACTATACATAAAATGGCATGTTTAGGCCATGAAATAAATGTGCAGTGCTAAGTGCAACTCTATGGTTAGTAGTTACCTAACCCGCCCTTGTTATCTTCATCCTCACTGGGCTCACCCTACCTCTGCACTGCTTTTACTCACAAATTGAATTCAGTTCGACGAAGAACCATTGAGATAAGCTTGTATCGGTGCAATGAATGTATATGATATTTTATAGCAAAGATTGAAACAGGAAAGTACATAAAAAATCTTTCCGATCTCTTCATTTATATTTTATTCACAGTCATCCTCAAATGGCGGAGGAATCAATGGTTTATAAGTACTGACAGTTAGTTGGCCAAATCACCATTCTTAAGCTGTATATCCAGCGGACGTCCCGTTAAACTGACACAGAACTGATTAAATAAGTCCAACAACGTGTCTGTTTGGGTTGAATGCGCTGGTTTTCTGCTCATCCAACTTCACCCACCTCGCTTACTCAATTTATTGCTTCTCCGTCTTCCCAACTCCCTTTAGTTATCATTAATCAATATACCCACTTCCACCCACTAATTGCAAACCCTTTCTAGCATATAAACCCTCTTCTTCCTCATTTATCTTCAAATCTCGATAACCAACTATCCTAAAACCATGGCATTCCAAAACTGCATCCTTGACCGTCTCAAGACCCAACCCATCTGGTTCAATCTCATCTTCGCATTCGGAGCTTTGGTGGCACTCAAGGCCCTTTTCTCCGTTCTCAAATGGGTCTACATATGTTTCCTCCGACCCGCCAAGAATCTCAAGAAATACGGCTCATGGGCTGTCGTAACCGGCCCCACTGACGGAATCGGTAAGGGTTTCGCCTTCCAATTAGCTCGCAAGGGCATTAATCTTGTTCTCGTGGGTCGGAATCCGGATAAGCTCCGGGATGTTTCGGATTCAATCAGGGCTAAGTTCGGGTCGACCCAGATCAAGACTGTGGTCGTTGACTTCACTGGAGATTTGGATGGTGGAGTTCAAAGGATTAGAGAAACTATTGAGGGTTTGGAGGTTGGGATTTTGATTAACAATGTTGGGGTTTCTTATCCCTATGCTAGATTCTTTCATGAGGTGGATGATGAGCTGCTTAAGAATTTGATTAAGGTGAATGTTGAAGGGACTACTAAAGTTACACATGCTGTGTTGCCTGTCATGATTAAAAGGAAGAAGGGCGCCATTGTTAATATTGGATCTGGTGCTGCTACTGTCATCCCTTCTGATCCTCTCTATGCTGTATATGCTGCCTCTAAAGCGTTAGTGTTTCCTCCTTTATATTCTCTTTAAATACTGTTTGATTATATTTTAATGAACTGGGTTTGCTGAAATTGGAACTATTTTTCAACCCTTGCTGTTTTCCAGGTATATTGATCAGTTCTCTAGGAGTCTCTATGTTGAGTACAAGAAGATGGGAATTGATGTTCAGTGTCAGGTAAAAGTTCTTCAATATGCTCAATTAATTTGATCATTAACTTTGATTTAGTTTACTTTGGTTTGTATGTCTAAAGTTGATTGATAAGGCTCCAAAGGAAGTGATTAAAATATATAGTCATCTAATTTGCATGATATCTTAGCATTTCGTGAAGGAAATTTATGCCTCTGAACAGCTATTGTTTGCCAAAAGGGATTTCCTTGGCGTGGAAATGCAATTCTTGATAAATATTGTTAATGAATAGCGTGATCTGTGCGTGCGGAAAAAAATAGTGTTCCTTCTGTCCTTACTACTAAGAACTAACTGTAATAGCTGGCTTAAGTTACTCTTTGTCAAACCTATTGGGCGTCATATTTGGAACAAAAACTTATAAACTTGTTTTTGAGTGTTAGGTGATACCTGGTTGAAAAAACATGTTTTGTCAATCTGAAATCTCCTTTCTATTTGAGTTGATAAATTGCTATGAGTATATAGCATTTGCATGAGTGCTTTTTTTTGGAAGCTGGAAATAGGCTGTTTTTGAATGGAAGTGCCGGTTGCTGTATGTGAATTGTTTTCTCATAAACTTGTTCAGTTACAAGTGCGCTTTATCCATGGTTCAAGAATGCCTTCAGGTGTTTACTAAGGCAATTTAGTGATCTGATTTAAATCTTAAATGGTCTCATCCCCAGCCATACCATTACTAAATAGTGAATACCTGGATGGGACTTGATACTAACTCCTCTCTAGCATTTGGTTGGTTTGGTAGACATTTAGTCACGAAACCTATTTTTTGTCATTTTTAATCTCGAATGCCAAATATTTACTATTATTATGGTTTTTCCTTATTTGACTGAACAAAATTTGTGTTTGTTTCCATACTGCAACTGGTTCGTGAATCGTGATAAAGAAGAAACCGCCACTGTAGTTCATTTCTTCACATCTGTGTGTTAGTAGGTAAAATTTGGTGGAAAACTCAAGAAAGTTATATTTCTGGGATTTGCCACCATCTACCTATATTAAAGCGACAGTCCTTATCGTCATATGTCATTATTTATGTTCTTAACATCACATGTTATTTTTACAAGCATTCTTACTTTATAAACATATATTTATATCCATTAATAATTAAATATAATATTTTTTATACTAATATATAGTTTATCCATTTTGAATTCATCCTAATATCATATAGATATCTTTTGACATATACGTTTGGATAATGCATCTTACTTCTATTTTTCCTAAAATCATATACCTAAAATGGTGATTTGTAAATAATATTTATAAATAATTATTTCTAAATAGTATTTCTAACCAAAATAAAAAAATTTATATCACACATTTAAATGATTAATATTTTTTTTATAATAATTAATATAGAAACTCTATTAAAAATAAAGTTAATAAATTCGCATTGTTCAGGCTTTTTATAGTTTTGTGTTTAGTAAATGTACCCCTTGAGAGAAGAGTGTGCAGAGTTTGAGAATAAATATAAAAGGTTGGGGTATAGAGAAGAGTGTGTAGAGTTTGAAAATAAATACAAAAGGTTGGGGTATATTTATTTAATTGAAACATTAAAAAGCCTAGTTACTACTATAGTTTTTCAAAAAGGTCTAGTTACCAAAATTGACCTTCATTTTTTTAAAAAATTAACCATTTGCCTACACAATAATTTTATAGTTTATAAGAACCAACTAACATATAATTGAACTTACATATATTATTTTGACTCTTTGAGTTTACAAATATTTTATTATCATTGTTTAAAAAAAATGATATGTTATTACTAATATTTTGGATATTTAATCATATAAATATAATATTATCAAATATATACATTTTATACAAATTAACTTTACTATTAAAGCTTAATACGCTAGTTCTACCTTCATTGTTTCCCTGGATGTTATATTACCATATCCAAGAAATGTAACTGTTCGTTTGGGTAAATGCTAGAAGTAGAACTCGTGGAAGGAAGTTACTTGGAAATATCTTACCTAGAAATTAAAATATTTTATTCGTGGAAAGTAGTAGACCTTGTTTGCTTCAATTTAATTTAGGTAGGAAGTAGTTAATCTATTTTTTTCATAAAATAATGATGATTAGTAAATTTTATTATTGAGTAAATTACTCAAAACCACCCTTTATATACCTTAGTTTTCACAAAACCACCCCTTATATTTTACTTTTCATTAAACCACCCATTATATATGTTTATCTTTCAATCAACCACCCACACATCATTAATACTTAAAATACATTTTAAAAAATATTAAGTTATCATTATAATTGTTTTATATTTTAGATTAACTAATTTATCATAAGTTGTATTTTTATGAAAAGAAAGTTAAAAAAACTATTATTTTTTGATATCAATTAAGTATAAAAATGAGGAGTGGGTGGTTAATTGAAATGAAACATATATAATGGGTGGTTTTGTGAAAAGTGAGATATAACTGGTGGTTTTGTGAAAAATGAGTAATATAAAGGGTGGTTTTGTGTAATTTGCTCTTTATTATTAGAAAGCCATGGCATAAAATTTTACCCCCTCTATCAAGGTAAGCGTACTTTCCATGATTTGTGGAAAGTCAAAATTCATGGGAAGGTAATTCTCATACCTAAAAATGAAACAAACGTGTTCACTAAAACTACTTAAATGAAAAGTTGCACTCCTGAGGAATTGCAGCTCGAACCAAAGGAGGGCAGAATATATTGTTTCCATCTTTTCCCTTATGGGTGTTGAAATCTTTTCTTATTGGAGTTTGTATGTTAGTGCCTTGTAGGACTGTTAGACGAGCGAGTATTCCATGCTTAAGTGCAAACGGGCCGAGTCGAGCCTAAATTTTGGTCGAGCTTTGAAATGCGTTCATATTCGGCTCAAGTAGTTCAACTAATGTAACTGTCTTATTGGGTTATTCTAGCCGCAATGAACCGAGCTTTGAATCGTTTAGAAAGTTAATGAGCTTTATAATATGTTCATATTCGGCTCATTTAGCAAGTTAATGAGCTCGAGCCGAGCCCAAGTAGTTCATGTCATATAACAACCATACTCCCTTGACCCTTGGATAAGGAGAGTGGACATCCTAGTTTCTTAGGTTTCAGTTCACTGCCCAGACTTTGGATACCTCTTACCCTAAACTTGTTTCTACTGGATGTGCTGCAGTTTTTATTATCTTTATTTATGATACCAACTGATCCATTATGGCATGTTTGATATCCAAAACTAATAATGCTATAGAGTATAGACAATTAGGACTGAAGTGTAGCACAAGTATAGCTGATCTGCTGTTGACATGCTGCAACTTTGCAGGTTCCTTTGTATGTGGCGACCAAAATGGCCTCGATCAAAAGATCTTCCTTCTTGGTTCCGTCAAGCGATGGCTATGCAAAGGCGGGGATTCAGTACATCGGCTATGAGCCATGTTGCACCCCTTACTGGCCGCACTCCTTGATCTGGGGCCTAGCTCGTTGCATCCCGGAGAGTGCTATAGATAACTGGCGCCTTGGATTTTGCATGCGCATCCGAAAGCGGGGACAGCTCAAGGATTCCAGGAAGAAGGAATAGATTACACTACTTTAATCTTTGATCTTTGATCTTTATAAGTTTGGGAAGGAGTTATGATTGTGATTTATGGCTTATGAAGTTGAGGACATCTAATTTGATTATGCGTTGCCTACCTTACGGACTCAAATCTCCAAGTCTCTTCGCCATTTATTCTTCTCCAAGTTCACGTATGCAAAGCAAGCATCGATCAAAACATCATGTATTGCCAAATCGCTAACAGTAAAATTTTATTCAGGAAGAAGGAATAGATTACACTAGTTTAATTCTCATACCTTATCCGGGTTGATCAAATACAAACAATTTAATTTTTAAAATTTATTGAATTACAGTTTTTGTATTTTGATTTTATTAATGTTCGGACTTATATAAAATTTAGACGTAATATCTAATTTAAATAAAATTTGTAGTTACAACGGAATTTTATTCTAATTTAATAGTTGTTTTATTTTTTTATTTTTTTTGAAAAAGGAATGAGATTACAATAGAACAAAATGTAATTTAAATAGAATTTATGATCACAATGAAAGTAAGATATTTCTTAAAATAAAAATTTATGAAAGTTGTATCTAGTTTAAATAGAAGTTATTTTTATATATTTTAAAGGTAATGAAAGTAAACTATAATCTGAATAGGATTTTTATAAAAAATTCGGTGGCTTTATTCCTCAACACGACACGTAGGAATTTTATTCTAATTTAGTAGACGTTGTTTTATTTATTTTTTTTTTTTGAAAAAGGAATGAGATCACAATAGAACAAAATATAATTTAAATAAAATTTATGATCAAAGTAAAAGTAAGATATTTCTTAAATAATTTTTTTGATTATGAAAGTTGTATCTAGTTTAAAAAGAAGTTATTTTTATATATTTTAAAGGTAATGAAAGTAAACTATAATCTAAATAGGATTTTTTTTATAAAAAAATTCGGTGGCTCTATTCCTCAAAACATGACACGTAGGCGAAGTAAATGTGAACGTGACGCATAAGCTTTATTACCTCTGTTTTAGTATAGTATATAGATTTGATGCAGAAAACTCAGGCTAGGTAGAAATGAAAGTGGTAATTATGTGTCTCATGATCCCGTATTTGGATACTCCCATGCGATGGGAGATTTAGGTCTGAGAATTTTGCATTAACTTTCATCTTGTTTATAATGTTGTTCATCGATCCAAGACCGAATCAGATCAATTCAAATTGGACCTAAATTCGAACCTCCAAATATGATGGCCCAAAGACCGGCGCTAATGTTTAGGGTTATGGTCGGTAGAAATGGGGTTTTAGGTCCCATCCAAGTTGTATTGAACCGAACTTACAATAATATGCATTTATTTTTTTTATTTCATTGAGAATATTCTATCATAATTAAACTAAAATATAAAATATATGAACAAATAACATAAAAATAAAATTTAAGTTTTCAACTCATACTAATAAAGAAAAGATTTGGTTGGATAACCATTAAAAATTATGAAATTGAGAATTTGATGCATCCTTGGATGCGTCAAAGAAGAAACTCTAGATCTAGATCTTGATAAAGCTTCAACTACTTCGTTGTTCATGTGTGGATGGATCGAACGATAGAAAATGCTCGAAGGAAGTGATGAAATGGATGCATAAGCGATTGTTTGATTCAATCAAGGTTGATCAAGTAATATGTGAAGTGGAGTGGATATGTTGATTCTTGAAAAATCCTCGAATGTGAAGGCTTGAATCGAAGATCAAAGAAGAACTTTGAGAGGGAAAATTGTGATTCCCAACATCAAGAAGGAGAAATCTCTCTAATAAACTTGATATAACTCAAACATGAATTACAAGTGAGACCAAACATTCTTTTTAAAGAAGGACGAGAGGCCGAAAGGTCGGAAATGAAAGGTAAGAAGTGAAAGGTAGTGAAGGAAAGGTCTAAAGGGGATTTTCCACAAAAATACCCCTTCTACTATTACATAAGCAAAAAAATGAAATAATGTTAAGCAAAGACGTGCTTTGGCATAATGGACAAGCCTCAAGTTTTGTAAAATAACCACTATGTAAGCTTTATTCCTAAATTTCTTCTATCTCTCTTTCTTTCCTTATCCTTTTTTTTTTTCCCAACGTCTACATAATAAAAACCATGATATATTAAATTTCATATTTAATTTGCTTCAAATTCATTAATCAAATCCATTCAATATTTGTTAATGAGGTTTGCTTTCTAATTACGATTGTGTGTGTGAGAGAGAGAGAGAGAGAGAGAGAAGAGAGAGAGACATACCCCGCTAAATAAGGTACAATATTATTTTTTTTTACAAGTTTCGGTATAAGTCTAATTTATATAGGCTTATACCGTGTAAATATTAATTATATTACATAACTATTAGTAATTTAGTAAATAAGGGGGAAATCCTAGGTAGATATATATATATATATATATATATATATATATATATATTATGGGAATTTATTCTAATAAACTAAAATGGAAGGGATCTATTATGTAATAAATGAAAATAAATACTAGGTAGGAGTACTTGTTGTATAACCATGCATGCATCCACGTAAAATTATGCATGCTTGGCAAGGAGGTAGGAAGCCACCCATGCAAAGGTAAAAAAAAAGTTTAAGGAAAAAGGTAAATAAATGTCTTAGTGGGTAAGAAATGAGTACTATATAAGGAGGGAAGAATCATCAAATAAAAGGCACACATTTGAAGAAGGATAAGTTGAGTTATACGTAGCAACATCCACTCGATCAAAGAAAATTTACGAGTTAAGACCCGACCTAGCAAGAGTCTCTATACGATAAGGCAAGTGGGTTATAGTTATTTTAAATAAATATCGTAATCGGTAATTGATAGCATGAATTATAGTCTATATTTTGGGGTTTGTTTGGACGTTTTATCTTTCATAATCTGCATGTTTGTATGTACATTATGTGATTTTACTACCATTTCATCTACCTTTGCGAGAATCGAGGTCTACACCTAGTTTCGTTGTAATTGCAGGTAATATGGTACGTTTTGCATCGAAAAGGAGCAAAAGGAGTCAAGAGTCATTTGGAGCTACATTGAGGAGCAAAAAGGAATCCTTCAGGAAGCATAGCCATGATTAAAGATTTACTTTGGACCAGTTTTGAGAGATTCTACATTCAGTTATGAGTCACCTCGGTTGACCAGAGATTCATCTCGACCGAGGCGATCCAGAGACGCCGACTCGACCGAGGCGAATACCTAGGACGCGGCGAGAATATTTTATTCTTGGCTGAGATCTTTTAAAATTGGAAAGTGATCTTATATTTTTGGGCTGAGCTTCTAGAAGGAAGGAGATATGCAGAATCATATATTTTACCTATTTTTATGGGAATATATCTTCTTAAGATTTATTATCTTTGGAGGTTTATTTTTCCTATAAAAAGGGTTGGATTTTCCACAAATCCGATCATGCTTAGGGGCTGCAAACATCCGCTTACAGTTAGAACATCACGCTATCACGCAGCAGCCGCATCCTACTCCAATTTGGGAGATTCGAAGAACCTTTTTGAAGGTCGAAGGAAGATTGAAGACTATAGCTTTATAGTTTTTTTGGAGGGTTTTGTAAGATTGTCTTCAATTCTTTTCCTTGATTGTCTTGTCTAGTTGGATTATTATCCAAGGAACGATTTTGTGTGATATTTGATTCAGTTATTGAAGTGTTTTCATTAAATTCTTCTTTGTTCAAATATTCACCTTCTTCCCATATATTTAATACTTTCATTATGATGATGAGTGGCTAATTTCCTTGTGTGATTCTAGGGTGATTGGCTGAAGGTTGTGGGAAAAACAATGATAGAATGATCTTAATCACAGTAGGACCCTGAAAGTTCGAGTCTTTAACCCTAACCCTAAGCATCTCGTTCAGTCGATGAACATCTCGGCCGGGGTGGAAACTGGCTGACCGAGGTGGCTTATCCGATCCTTAACTGAGAGTTAATGTGTTAGAGTTTGCCAAATCCTATTCTTATTACACCTTTCTGGTTCAAAGCAAGCTTAGGATGAGACTTACCCGGTAATTCCTTAGTTTGTGTACCAACGATCATAAGTGTAGGTAATAAAGGCTTGTCCTTTATTGGGGTTTGAGTGTGCTTCCATCCCATCTTTGTGAGTTAGCCTGAGACTTACCCGGTAAAGGTTGATTCTATTCCCTTGGATGGTGTGTTAGTTTGAGGCAATAGTTCTTTATCTTAATTCCTTGAGACTTACCCGGTAATAGGAGTTACGGTTTGGGATTAGTGTGTAGTGAGACTTACCCGGTGATCTACTCCACTTTAGAAACACCTTCCCCATGCAAAAACCTCAGCTTTGTCCGCTTATCTATAGATCTTGAGTTGGAACCACAACTAGATGCTTTAATCCCTAGAATTGCATGTTTGCTTTATTTGACATCTTATTCATCTTTGATTGTATTACTTGCTCTTGTGGTTAGCATCAACACTAGCATACCGTATTGGACTTTGTTTCACTAAGTCCCTGTGATCGACCCCTGGAATTTTCTTGCTTTTACTACGATTGACCCGTACACTGCGGGTTCGCATCCTCGTTTTAAGCTTAAGTCTAGGGTTATAAATTTAAAGCTTGCACACACCGTTTGGAGCGAACAAGTTTTTGGCGCCGTTGCCGGGGACTTGGTCTAGACCGAGCCGGTACGGTTTGCTTTCGGGGCGCTTGCCCCTGTTGCTACTAACTACTCTTTCTATGAGTTTTGTAGTTTTCAGGATTTCTGATGGCTATGTTTGATCCAGCCTGGATAGCAAGACAAAGTGCTAGGGCAGATCATTATGAATACTTGGAGGAGAAGTACTCCTTCTATTGGTTCAACAATGAATGGGAAAGAGAAGAGGCCATTCAACACGAACTTGCAATGTGGGATGAACTTAATGTCCCTAAAAAGACTTATGAGCAACCTCTTGAAGATTCTCTCGAATCTAGGTTGGAGAAGTTAATGAAGAAGGTGACGGAGCTCAAGGAAAGCGCCCTATCCTATGCTAGGCCGCAAGAGGAGCATAAGGAAGTGTTGCACGTTTCGAGCATACCTCCAGTCAAACCAGAAGTTTCTCCTGAAGCTTCTGAGGGAGAAGATGTGGAAGATCTCGATCTGACTGTTGAGACCTCGGTCGAGGTAGAAGAGACCTCGGTCGAGATGATGGAAGAATCTGCAGAACCGGAAGAGGCAGATGCAGAAGACTTTAGCCAAATTACTGAGATTATGGTCAAGGTGGAAGAAAGACCAGCAGAACTAAGAGAGATTTTGTGGGTGGATTATCAACCCAACACGAAACTTGTCTCAAGCTTTGGAGAACTTTACAAGGTACATTCTCTTACTCCATTCGAATTCCCTATTAAAATTTCTGAATTTTTCAGGAAAGCACCGGAGAGTTGGAGGTCTCTTCCGAAAGAACCTCCTAAGATCAAGATGAAATCTCTCTTGAAATTGTTGGAGGAAGATGCTCCTTGGATTATAAGGAGTGAAGTTAACAAGCGCTTCACCGCTAAGGCAACGAAGTGTTATTTGTTCAAGTATGGGGTCCCTCGCATGCTCAGGACCCTGTACCATCCCCAAGCTATAGATGGGGAAGCTGCTATGATTCTCGAGAAACTATTTTTTCGATCAAGGAAAGGATGGGACGCAAGGCTAGATTATGTCCCATTGAAGTGCAGGAAGTCTAGAAGGATTCCGGTGAGAATCAAACCGTACAAGCTTGTACGTGGGAGATCTTACCATTTGCCGGTGAAATTAGGAACCGGAACCTTTTTGGAAGAATTTTATGATGGATGTGATGAGCACTCCATGGTGTTCAAGGTACATTGAGTAATTCTATGGAGAAGGGTCCAGCTAGCGACCTTAAACCAAGCGCTTCTTGGGAGGCAACCCAAGGTATTGCTTTCTTCTCCCTTTTCTAGTTTAGTTTAGATAGTTGCTTTGTTTTTGTTTTCCTCTAGACAACAACCAGGTATTCCAAAAGGAAGGATCACAGTTCAGGAGCTACACTGGAAGAACAAAATTTCGAGAAGTTGAGGAAACAAGCTTTACTGAGATACATCTCGGGTACTGTCAGAACACCTCGACCGATATGTGCTTCGCCAACCGAGATGGTCTTATCTGGGAGCTGTTTCTTACTTCTTCATGCAGTTTAGCTATGTTCGGTGAGTATCCTGTCCTTAGACTTATTCTGACCCACTGGGACAGTGTGTCCCAAGTATGGGGTGTTTGTACTTATTTGACTACTTGACGTTATTTGACTACTTTTGATGTATGATATTATATTTACCGGATATTTTCATATTCATGCTTTATCTGCATTTATATGTTTATCTGAGATTGCATGCATACTTACAGGTTATTTGATTGAGAAAAACGTCGAAACCGAAAAAAAAAAAATTGGTTTTAAAAAAATTTTTTGACCTCGACCGGGACAGTTCTGGCAAAACGAGGTGTTTCACCTCGGTTGAACCAAGAACATCTCGACCGAGGCGGGTTAACTGAGAGTTTTCGAAAACGATTTTTGTGTTACTTATCTGGATATGATCTCAGTGAAGATTTTGTTTACCGACTGGATTTAAATTCTTTATATGTTTGAAATGTTTTATAATATGTTTAAGTTGCTAAATGCTTTGTTTGAAATTATTGGCATGTTTAATACTTTATTTTTATCCAAATTATGTTGAATTTGAAGGTTGACACCGCAGCATAAGTTCTCTCACGTTCTTCTTGGAAAGACCAAGGCAATTCATTCTTCTTCTTCTTCTTCTTCTTGATCATGCTTAGCCCCTCATATACATATTGCCTCCCTTTACCTATCCGGGAATTTGGAAGCAAGCAAAGTGGTGAAAGCAAGTTAAAGTTGAGAAGTGGCTGAAAGTGAAAGTCTTAGAAAGCAATAATAGGTTTGGGGAAGTCAATCATGAAGATGAGTAACTCGGCACCATTCACATAGCCGGGTGTTTGTGTCTTGCCAAAGTCGGATTGAGCGATATTCCTAACGGGTCATGGTATGTGCATCAAGGGTTTGACGCATCTCGAGAAATTGATGATTGCGGATTTCCTAGGCTTCGGTTATTGTGCACCTCTGTCCATGCATCCCAAAAAGTAAAGTAAAAGAAAAAAAAAAGTGTGAAATAAGCAAAGCTTATTGGTGGAAGATGTTGCAAGTCAAAAGTGAAAGTGAAGTTCATCCTTTTCCCGGATTCTAGCACCACATTACCTTACATACATCCCTACCCTACACGTTTCTTGACCTTTTCTTTTGGGAAGCCCTTGAGACCTTGAGCTTGTTGATTGACTTAGCGGTTTAAATCGGATTATACATGATTAATTTTGATAATTATGATTTATTATGCATTCTATGATTTTATGCAAAGATGAACAACTTTCCTATATTTATAAAATATTTTGATCATATTGAGTTTTTAATTTCCAGAAAGTACTCTCTTAGAGTGATCTATGATAGTTTCACACCATAAAATGTTTTTGAAAGACTTTTCATTGATTTTCTTGACTTATAATCCATTCTATCTTGATTTCTATATGAGGAACTTGCTTAGGGACAAGCAAGGGCTAAGTATGGGGTATTTTGATAGCATGAATTATAGTCTATATTTTGGGGTTTGTTTGGACGTTTTATCTTTCATAATCTGCATGTTTGTATGTACATTATGTGATTTTACTACCATTTCATCTACCTTTGCGAGAATCGAGGTCTACACCTAGTTTCGTTGTAATTGCAGGTAATATGGTACGTTTTGCATCGAAAAGGAGCAAAAGGAGTCAAGAGTCATTTGGAGCTACATTCAGGAAGCATAGCCATGATTAAAGATTTACTTTGGACCAGTTTTGAGAGATTCTACATTCAGTTATGAGTCACCTCGGTTGACCAGAGATTCATCTCGACCGAGGCGATCCAGAGACGCCGACTCGACCGAGGCGAATACCTAGGACGCGGCGAGAATATTTTATTCTTGGCTGAGATCTT
The DNA here is from genome assembly GCA_033239045.1 of Fagopyrum esculentum. Taxonomy (NCBI): domain Eukaryota; kingdom Viridiplantae; phylum Streptophyta; class Magnoliopsida; order Caryophyllales; family Polygonaceae; genus Fagopyrum; species Fagopyrum esculentum. Next base: position 78,713 of record BSUD01000318.1, read on the forward strand.
TTAAAATTGGAAAGTGATCTTATATTTTTGGGCTGAGCTTCTAGAAGGAAGGAGATATGCAGAATCATATATTTTACCTATTTTTATGGGAATATATCTTCTTAAGATTTATTATCTTTGGAGGTTTATTTTTCCTATAAAAAGGGTTGGATTTCCACAATTCGAGAAGCCCGCTTACATCCGCTTACAGTTAGAACACCCGCTATCAGCGCAGCAGCCGCATCCTACTCCAATTTGGGAGATTCGAAGAACCTTTTTGAAGGTTGAAGGAAGATTGAAGACTATAGCTTTATAGTCTTTTTGGAGGGTTTTGTAAGATTGTCTTCAATTCTTTTCCTTGATTGTCTTGTCTAGTTGGATTATTATCCAAGGAACGATTTTGTGTGATATTTGATTCAGTTATTGAAGTGTTTTCATTAAATTCTTCTTTGTTCAAATATTCACCTTCTTCCCATATATTTAATACTTTCATTATGATGATGAGTGGCTAATTTCCTTGTGTGATTCTAGGGTGATTGGCTGAAGGTTGTGGGAAAAACAATGATAGAATGATCTTAATCACAGTAGGACCCTGAAAGTTCGAGTCTTTAACCCTAACCCTAAGCATCTCGTTCAGTCGATGAACATCTCGGCCGGGGTGGAAACTGGCTGACCGAGGTGGCTTATCCGATCCTTAACTGAGAGTTAATGTGTTAGAGTTTGCCAAATCCTATTCTTATTACACCTTTCTGGTTCAAAGCAAGCTTAGGATGAGACTTACCCGGTAATTCCTTAGTTTGTGTACCAACGATCATAAGTGTAGGTAATAAAGGCTTGTCCTTTATTGGGGTTTGAGTGTGCTTCCATCCCATCTTTGTGAGTTAGCCTGAGACTTACCCGGTAAAGGTTGATTCTATTCCCTTGGATGGTGTGTTAGTTTGAGGCAATAGTTCTTTATCTTAATTCCTTGAGACTTACCCGGTAATAGGAGTTACGGTTTGGGATTAGTGTGTAGTGAGACTTACCCGGTGATCTACTCCACTTTAGAAACACCTTCCCCATGCAAAAACCTCAGCTTTGTCCGCTTATCTATAGATCTTGAGTTGGAACCACAACTAGATGCTTTAATCCCTAGAATTGCATGTTTGCTTTATTTGACATCTTATTCATCTTTGATTGTATTACTTGCTCTTGTGGTTAGCATCAACACTAGCATACCGTATTGGACTTTGTTTCACTAAGTCCCTGTGATCGACCCCTGGAATTTTCTTGCTTTTACTACGATTGACCCGTACACTGCGGGTTCGCATCCTCGTTTTAAGCTTAAGTCTAGGGTTATAAATTTAAAGCTTGCACACACCGTTTGGAGCGAACAAGTTTTTGGCGCCGTTGCCGGGGATTTGGTTTAGGCCGAATTCGGTTATCGGTTGTCAAGCTTGGGAGCTTTGCTCTTGTTATTTGATATCTCTTTTGAGTGTTCTTGCAGGTTTGTGTTCTTAGGTACATACGAAGTTCTTGTTCCGGCAACGGAATAGAGTTTCGCCAAAGAACAAGTTTTTGGCGCCGTTGCCGGGGACTTGGTCTAGACCGAGCCGGTACGGTTTGCTTTCGGGGCGCTTGCCCCTGTTGCTACTAACTACTCTTTCTATGAGTTTTGTAGTTTTCAGGATTTCTGATGGCTATGTTTGATCCAGCCTGGATAGCAAGACAAAGTGCTAGGGCAGATCATTATGAATACTTGGAGGAGAAGTACTCCTTCTATTGGTTCAACAATGAATGGGAAAGAGAAGAGGCCATTCAACACGAACTTGCAATGTGGGATGAACTTAATGTCCCTAAAAAGACTTATGAGCAACCTCTTGAAGATTCTCTCGAATCTAGGTTGGAGAAGTTAATGAAGAAGGTGACGGAGCTCAAGGAAAGCGCCCTATCCTATGCTAGGCCGCAAGAGGAGCATAAGGAAGTGTTGCACGTTTCGAGCATACCTCCAGTCAAACCAGAAGTTTCTCCTGAAGCTTCTGAGGGAGAAGATGTGGAAGATCTCGATCTGACTGTTGAGACCTCGGTCGAGGTAGAAGAGACCTCGGTCGAGATGATGGAAGAATCTGCAGAACCGGAAGAGGCAGATGCAGAAGACTTTAGCCAAATTACTGAGATTATGGTCAAGGTGGAAGAAAGACCAGCAGAACTGAGAGAGATTTCGTGGGTGGATTATCAACCCAACACGAAACTTGCCTCAAGCTTTGGAGAACTTTGCAAGGTACGTTCTCCTACTTCATTTGAATTCCCTATTAAAATTTCTGAATTTTTCAGGAAAGCACCGGAAAGTTGGAGGTCTCTTCCGAAAGAACCTCCTAAAATCAAGATGAAGTCTTCCTTGAAATTGTTGGAAGAAGAAGCTCCTTGGATTATAAGGAGTGAAGTTAACAAGCGCTTCACCGCTAAGGCAACGAAGTGTTATTTGTTCAAGTATGGGGTCCCTCGCATGCTCAGGACCCTGTACCATCCCCAAGCTATAGATGGGGAAGCTGCTATGATTCTCGAGAAACTATTTTCTCGATCAAGGAAAGGATGGGACGCAAGGCTAGATTATGTCCCATTGAAGTGCAGGAAGTCTAGAAGGATTCCGGTGAGAATCAAACCGTACAAGCTTGTACGTGGGAGATCTTACCATTTGCCGGTGAAATTAGGAACCGGAACCTTTTTGGAAGAATTTTATGATGGATGTGATGAGCACTCCATGGTGTTCAAGGTACATTGAGTAATTCTATGGAGAAGGGTCCAGCTAGCGACCTTAAACCAAGCGCTTCTTGGGAGGCAACCCAAGGTATTGCTTTCTTCTCCCTTTTCTAGTTTAGTTTAGATAGTTGCTTTGTTTTTGTTTTCCTCTAGACAACAACCAGGTATTCCAAAAGGAAGGATCACAGTTCAGGAGCTACACTAGAAGAACGAAGTTTCGAGAGTTTTCGAAAACGATTTTTGCGTTACTTATCTGGATATGATCTCAGTGAAGATCTTGTTTACTGACTGGTTTTAAATTCTTTATATGTTTGAAATGTTTTATGATATGTTTAAGTTGCTAAATGCTTTGTTTGAAATTATTGGCATGTTTAATATTTTGTTTTTATCCAAATTATGTTGAATTTGAAGGTTGACACCGCAGCATAAGTTCTCTCACGTTCTTCTTGGAAAGACCAAGGCAATTCATTCTTCTTCTTCTTCTTCTTCTTGATCATGCTTAGCCCCTCATATACATATTGCCTCCCTTTACCTATCCGGGAATTTGGAAGCAAGCGAAGTGGTGAAAGCAAGTTAAAGTTGAGAAGTGGCTGAAAGTGAAAGTCTTAGAAAGCAATAATAGGTTTGGGGAAGTCAATCATGAAGATGAGTAACTCGGCACCATTCACATAGCCGGGTGTTTGTGTCTTGCCAAAGTCGGATTGAGCGATATTCCTAACGGGTCATGGTATGTGCATCAAGGGTTTGACGCATCTCGAGAAATTGATGATTGCGGATTTCCTAGGCTTCGGTTATTGTGCACCTCTGTCCATGCATCCCAAAAAGTAAAGTAAAAAGAAAAAGTGTGAAATAAGCAAAGCTTATTGGTGGAAGATGTTGCAAGTCAAAGTGAAAGTGAAGTTCATCCTTTTTCCCGGATTCTAGCACCACATTACCTTACATACATCCCTACCCTACACGTTTCTTGACTTTTCTTTTGGGAAGCCCTTGAGACCTTGAGCTTGTTGATTGACTTAGCGGTTTAAATCGGATTATACATGATTAATTTTGATAATTATGATTTATTATGCATTCTATGATTTTATGCAAAGATGAACAACTTTCCTATATTTATAAAATGTTTTGATCATATTGAGTTTTTAATTTCCAGGAAGTACTCTCTTAGAGTGATCTATGATGATTGCACACCATAAAAATATTTTTGAAAGACTTTTCATTGATTTTCTTGACTTATAATCCATTCTATCTTGATTTCTATATGAGGAACTTGCTTAGGGACAAGCAAGGGCTAAGTATGGGGTATTTTGATAGCATGAATTATAGTCTATATTTTGGGGTTTGTTTGGACGTTTTATCTTTCATAATCTGCATGTTTGTATGTACATTATGTGATTTTACTACCATTTCATCTACCTTTGCGAGAATCGAGGTCTACACCTAGTTTCGTTGTAATTGCAGGTAATATGGTACGTTTTGCATCAAAAAGGAGCAAAAGGAGTCAAGAGTCATTTGGAGCTACATTCAGGAAGCACAACCATGGATTAAAGATTTACTTTGGACCAGTTTTGAGAGATTCTACACTCAGTTATGATCACCTCGGTTGCCCAGAGATTCATCTCGACCGAGGCGATCCAGAGACGCCGACTCGACCGAGGCGAACACCTAGGACGCGGCGAGAATATTTTATTCTTGGCTGAGATCTTTTAAAATTGGAAAGTGATCTTATATTTTTGGGCTGAGCTTCTAGAAGGAAGGAGATATGCAGAATCATATATTTTACCTATATTTATGGGATAATATCTTCTTAAGATTTATTATCTTTGGAGGTTTATTTTTCCTATAAAAAGGGTTGATTTTCTACAATTTCAACATCACGCTATACCACCGATCAGGGTTTACAAGCGCAGCAGCCGCATCCTACTCCAATTTGGGAGAGAATTGAAGAGCCTTTTTGAAGGTTGAAGGAAGATTGAAGACTATAGCTTTATAGCTTTTTGGAGGGTTTTGTAAGATTATCTTCAATTCCTTTCCTTGTTGTCTTGTCTTGTTGGATTATTATCCAAGGAACGATTTTGTGTGATATTTGATTCAGTTATTGAAGTGTTTTCATTAAATTCTTCTTTGTTCAAATATTCACCTTCTTCCCATATATTTAATACTTTCATTATGATGATGAGTGGCTAATTTCCTTGTGTGATTCTAGGGTGATTGGCTGAAGGTTGTGGGAAAAACAATGATAGAATGATCTTAGATTCCAGTAGGATCCTGAAAGTTCGAGTCTTTAACCTTAACCCTAAGCATCTCGTTCGGTTGATGAACATCTCGGCCGGGGTGGAATTCTTCTGACCGAGGTGACTTATCCGACCTAAAACAGAAAGTTAAGTGTTAGAGTTTGCTAAATCCTATTCTTATTTCACCTTCCTGGTTCAATGCAAGCTTAGGATGAGACTTACCCGGTAATTCCTTAGTTTGTCTACCAACGATCATAAGTGTAGGTAATAAAGGTTTATCCTTTATTGGGGTTTGAGTGTGCTTCCATCCCATCTTTGTGAGTTAGCCTGAGACTTACCCGGTAAAGGTTGATTCTATTCCCTTAGATGGTGTGTTAGTTTGAGGTTATAATTCTTTATCTTGATTCCTTGAGACTTACCCGGTAATAGGAGTTACGGTTTGGGATTAGTGTGTAGTGAGACTTACCCGGTGATCTACTCCACTTTAGCAACACCTTCCCCACGCAAAAATCTCAGCTTTGTCCGCTTATCTATAGATCTTGAGTTGGAACCACAACTTGACGCTTTAATCCCTAGAATTGCATGTTTGCTTGATTGACTTCTTATTCATCTTTGATTGTGTTAAATTGCTCTTGTGGTTAGTATTGACATTAGCATACCGTATTGACTCTGTTTCACCGAGTCCCTGAGATCGACCCCTGGAATTTTCTTGCTTTTACTACGATTGACCCGTACACTGCGGGTTCGCATCCTTGTTTTAAGCTTAAGTCTAGGGTTATAAATTTAAAGCTTGCACACACCGTTTGGAGCGAACATATATAAAGCCTTTTCTTTCTTCTTTTGTAGTTAGACAAGTTTTGTAAAAGTTTTGCTGAGAGCATTTCAGAATTGAATCCAAGAGAATTCTGATAGCATGAATTATAGTCTATATTTTGGGGTTTGTTTGGACGTTTTATCTTTCATAATCTGCATGTTTGTATGTACATTATGTGATTTTACTACCATTTCATCTACCTTTGCGAGAATCGAGGTCTACACCTAGTTTCGTTGTAATTGCAGGTAATATGGTACGTATTGCATCAAAAAGGAGCAAAAGGAGTCAAGAGTCATTTGGAGCTACATTCAGGAAGCACAACCATGGATTAAAGATTTACTTTGGACCAGTTTTGAGAGATTCTACATTCAGTTATGAGTCACCTCGGTTGACCAGAGATTCATCTCGACCGAGGCGATCAAGAGACACCGACTCGACCGAGGCGAACACCTAGGACGCGGCGAGAATATTTTATTCTTGGCCTGAGCTTCTAGAAGGAAGGAGATATGCAGAATCATATATTTTACCTATTTTTATGGGAATATATCTTCTTAAGATTTATTATCTTTGGAGGGTTATTTTTCCTATAAAAAGGGTTGGATTTTCCACAAATCCGATCATGCTTAGAGGCTGCATACACCGCATACGATCTCGATTACAGCAAAGAATACGCAGCAGCCGCATCATACTCCAATTTGGGAGAGAGTTGAAGAACCTTTTTGAAGGTTGAAGGAAGATTTGAAGACTATAGCTTTATAGCTTTTTGGAGGGTTTTGTAAGATTGTCTTCAATTCCTTTCCTTGATTGTCTTGTCTTGTTGGATTATTATCCAAGGAACGATTTTGTGTGATATTTGATTCAGTTATTGAAGTGTTTTCATTAAATTCTTCTTTGTTCAAATATTCACCTTCTTCCCATATATTTAATACTTTCATTATGATGATGAGTGGCTAATTTCCTCGTGTGATTCTAGGGTGATTGGCTGAAGGTTGTGGGAAAAACAATGATAGAATGGTCTTAATCACAGTAGGATCCTGAAAGTTCGAGTCTTTAACCTTAACCCTAAGCATCTCGTTCAGTCGATGAACATCTCGGCCGGGGTGGAAACTGGCTGACCGAGGTGGCTTATCCGATCCTTAACTGAGAGTTAATGTGTTAGAGTTTGCCAAATCCTATTCTTATTATACCTTTCTGGTTCAAAGCAAGCTTAGGATGAGACTTACCCGGTAATTCCTTAGTTTGTATACCAACGATCATAAGTGTAGGTAATAAAGGCTTGTCCTTTATTGGGGTTTGAGTGTGCTTCCATCCCATCTTTGTGAGTTAGCCTGAGACTTACCCGGTAAAGGTTGATTCTATTCCCTTGGATGGTGTGTTAGTTTGAGGCAATAGTTCTTTATCTTAATTCCTTGAGACTTACCCGGTAATAGGAGTTACGGTTTGGGATTAGTGTGTAGTGAGACTTACCCGGTGATCTACTCCACTTTAGAAACACCTTCCCCATGCAAAAACCTCAGCTTTGTCCGCTTATCTATAGATCTTGAGTTGGAACCACAACTAGATGCTTTAATCCCTAGAATTGCATGTTTGCTTTATTTGACATCTTATTCATCTTTGATTGTATTACTTGCTCTTGTGGTTGGCATCAACACTAGCATACCGTATTGGACTTTGTTTCACTAAGTCCCTGTGATCGACCCCTGGAATTTTCTTGCTTTTACTACGATTGACCCGTACACTGCGGGTTCGCATCCTTGTTTTAAGCTTAAGTCTAGGGTTATAAATTTAAAGCTTGCACACACCGTTTGGAGCGAACAAGTTTTTGGCGCCGTTGCCGGGGACTTGGTCTAGACCGAGCCGGTACGGTTTGCTTTCGGGGCGCTTGCCCCTGTTGCTACTAACTACTCTTTCTATGAGTTTTGTAGTTTTCAGGATTTCTGATGGCTATGTTTGATCCAGCCTGGATAGCAAGACAAAGTGCTAGGGCAGATTATTATGAATACTTGGAGGAAAAGTACTCCTTCTATTGGTTCAACAATGAATGGGAAAGAGAAGAAGCCATTCAGCGTGAACTTGCGATATGGGATGAGAAGAATGTCCCTAGAAAGACTTATGAGCAACCTCTTGAAGACTCTCTCGAATCTAGGTTGGAGAAGTTGATGAAGAAGGTGACGGAGCTCAAGGAAAGCACCCTATCCTATGCTAAGCCAGAAGAGGAGCATAAGGAAGTGTTGCACGTTTCGAGCATACATCCAGTCAAACCAGAAGTTTCTCCTGAAGCTTTAGAGGGAGAAGATGTGGAAGATCTCGATCTGACTGTTGAGACCTCGGTCAAGGTGGAAGTGACCTCGGTCGAGATGAAAGAAGAACTTGCCGAACCGGAAAAGGCAGATGCAAAAGACTTTGGCCAAATTACTGAGATTGTGGTCAAGGTGGAAGAAAGACCATCTGAACTGAGAGAGATTTCGTGTGTGGATTATCAACCCAGCATGAAACTTGTCTCAAACCTTGGAGAACTTTGCAAGGTACATTCTCCTACTTCATTTGAATTCCCTATTAATATTTCTGAATTTTTCAGGAAAGCACCGGAGAGTTGGAGGTCTCTTCCGAAAGAACCTCCTAAGATCAAGATGAAATCTCTCTTGAAATTGTTGGAGGAAGATGCTCCTTGGATTATAAGGAGTGAAGTTAACAAGCGCTTCACCGCTAAGGCAACGAAGTGTTATTTGTTCAAGTATGGGGTCCCTCGCATGCTCAGGACCCTGTACCATCCCCAAGCTATAGATGGGGAAGCTGCTATGATTCTCGAGAAACTATTTTTTCGATCAAGGAAAGGATGGGACGCAAGGCTAGATTATGTCCCATTGAAGTGCAGGAAGTCTAGAAGGATTCCGGTGAGAATCAAACCGTACAAGCTTGTACGTGGGAGATCTTACCATTTGCCGGTGAAATTAGGAACCGGAACCTTTTTGGAAGAATTTTATGATGGATGTGATGAGCACTCCATGGTGTTCAAGGTACATTGAGTAATTCTATGGAGAAGGGTCCAGCTAGCGACCTTAAACCAAGCGCTTCTTGGGAGGCAACCCAAGGTATTGCTTTCTTCTCCCTTTTCTAGTTTAGTTTAGATAGTTGCTTTGTTTTTGTTTTCCTCTAGACAACAACCAGGTATTCCAAAAGGAAGGATCACAGTTCAGGAGCTACACTGGAAGAACAAAATTTCGAGAAGTTGAGGAAACAAGCTTTACTGAGATACATCTCGGGTACTGTCAGAACACCTCGACCGATATGTGCTTCGCCAACCGAGATGGTCTTATCTGGGAGCTGTTTCTTACTTCTTCATGCAGTTTAGCTATGTTCGGTGAGTATCCTGTCCTTAGACTTATTCTGACCCACTGGGACAGTGTGTCCCAAGTATGGGGTGTTTGTACTTATTTGACTACTTGACGTTATTTGACTACTTTTGATGTATGATATTATATTTACCGGATATTTTCATATTCATGCTTTATCTGCATTTATATGTTTATCTGAGATTGCATGCATACTTACAGGTTATTTGATTGAGAAAAACGTCGAAACCGAAAAAAAAAAAATTGGTTTTAAAAAAATTTTTTGACCTCGACCGGGACAGTTCTGGCAAAACGAGGTGTTTCACCTCGGTTGAACCAAGAACATCTCGACCGAGGCGGGTTAACTGAGAGTTTTCGAAAACGATTTTTGTGTTACTTATCTGGATATGATCTCAGTGAAGATTTTGTTTACCGACTGGATTTAAATTCTTTATATGTTTGAAATGTTTTATAATATGTTTAAGTTGCTAAATGCTTTGTTTGAAATTATTGGCATGTTTAATACTTTATTTTTATCCAAATTATGTTGAATTTGAAGGTTGACACCGCAGCATAAGTTCTCTCACGTTCTTCTTGGAAAGACCAAGGCAATTCATTCTTCTTCTTCTTCTTCTTCTTGATCATGCTTAGCCCCTCATATACATATTGCCTCCCTTTACCTATCCGGGAATTTGGAAGCAAGCAAAGTGGTGAAAGCAAGTTAAAGTTGAGAAGTGGCTGAAAGTGAAAGTCTTAGAAAGCAATAATAGGTTTGGGGAAGTCAATCATGAAGATGAGTAACTCGGCACCATTCACATAGCCGGGTGTTTGTGTCTTGCCAAAGTCGGATTGAGCGATATTCCTAACGGGTCATGGTATGTGCATCAAGGGTTTGACGCATCTCGAGAAATTGATGATTGCGGATTTCCTAGGCTTCGGTTATTGTGCACCTCTGTCCATGCATCCCAAAAAGTAAAGTAAAAGAGAAAAAAGTGTGAAATAAGCAAAGCTTATTGGTGGAAGATGTTGCAAGTCAAAGTGAAAGTGAAGTTCATCCTTTTCCCGGATTCTAGCACCACATTACCTTACGTTCATCCCTACCCTACACGTTTCTTGACCTTTTCTTTTGGGAAGCCCTTGAGACCTTGAGCTTGTTGATTGACTTAGCGGTTTAAATCGGATTATACATGATTAATTTTGATAATTATGATTTATTATGCATTCTATGATTTTATGCAAAGATGAACAACTTTCCTATATTTATAAAATGTTTTGATCATATTGAGTTTTTAATTTCCAGGAAGTACTCTCTTAGAGTGATCTATGATAGTTGCACACCATAAAATGTTTTTGAAAGACTTTTTCATTGATTTTCTTGACTTATAATCCATTCTATCTTGATTTCTATATGAGGAACTTGCTTAGGGACAAGCAAGGGCTAAGTATGGGGTATTTTGATAGCATGAATTATAGTCTATATTTTGGGGTTTGTTTGGACGTTTTATCTTTCATAATCTGCATGTTTGTATGTACATTATGTGATTTTACTACCATTTCATCTACCTTTGCGAGAATCGAGGTCTACACCTAGTTTCGTTGTAATTGCAGGTAATATGGTACGTTTTGCATCGAAAAGGAGCAAAAGGAGTCAAGAGTCATTTGGAGCTACATTCAGGAAGCATAGCCATGATTAAAGATTTACTTTGGACCAGTTTTGAGAGATTCTACATTCAGTTATGAGTCACCTCGGTTGACCAGAGATTCATCTCGACCGAGGCGATCCAGAGACGCCGACTCGACCGAGGCGAATACCTAGGACGCGGCGAGAATATTTTATTCTTGGCTGAGATCTTTTAAAATTGGAAAGTGATCTTATATTTTTGGGCTGAGCTTCTAGAAGGAAGGAGATATGCAGAATCATATATTTTACCTATTTTTATGGGAATATATCTTCTTAAGATTTATTATCTTTGGAGGTTTATTTTTCCTATAAAAAGGGTTGGATTTTCCACAATTCGATAAGGCCCGCTTACACCGAAATACAGGCTGCATACACCCGCTATCAGCGCAGCAGCCGCATCCTACTCCAATTTGGGAGATTCGAAGAACCTTTTTGAAGGTCGAAGGAAGATTGAAGACTATAGCTTTATAGTCTTTTTGGAGGGTTTTGTAAGATTGTCTTCAATTCTTTTCCTTGATTGTCTTGTCTAGTTGGATTATTATCCAAGGAACGATTTTGTGTGATATTTGATTCAGTTATTGAAGTGTTTTCATTAAATTCTTCTTTGTTCAAATATTCACCTTCTTCCCATATATTTAATACTTTCATTATGATGATGAGTGGCTAATTTCCTTGTGTGATTCTAGGGTGATTGGCTGAAGGTTGTGGGAAAAACAATGATAGAATGATCTTAATCACAGTAGGACCCTGAAAGTTCGAGTCTTTAACCCTAACCCTAAGCATCTCGTTCAGTCGATGAACATCTCGGCCGGGGTGGAAACTGGCTGACCGAGGTGGCTTATCCGATCCTTAACTGAGAGTTAATGTGTTAGAGTTTGCCAAATCCTATTCTTATTACACCTTTCTGGTTCAAAGCAAGCTTAGGATGAGACTTACCCGGTAATTCCTTAGTTTGTGTACCAACGATCATAAGTGTAGGTAATAAAGGCTTGTCCTTTATTGGGGTTTGAGTGTGCTTCCATCCCATCTTTGTGAGTTAGCCTGAGACTTACCCGGTAAAGGTTGATTCTATTCCCTTGGATGGTGTGTTAGTTTGAGGCAATAGTTCTTTATCTTAATTCCTTGAGACTTACCCGGTAATAGGAGTTACGGTTTGGGATTAGTGTGTAGTGAGACTTACCCGGTGATCTACTCCACTTTAGAAACACCTTCCCCATGCAAAAACCTCAGCTTTGTCCGCTTATCTATAGATCTTGAGTTGGAACCACAACTAGATGCTTTAATCCCTAGAATTGCATGTTTGCTTTATTTGACATCTTATTCATCTTTGATTGTATTACTTGCTCTTGTGGTTAGCATCAACACTAGCATACCGTATTGGACTTTGTTTCACTAAGTCCCTGTGATCGACCCCTGGAATTTTCTTGCTTTTACTACGATTGACCCGTACACTGCGGGTTCGCATCCTCGTTTTAAGCTTAAGTCTAGGGTTATAAATTTAAAGCTTGCACACACCGTTTGGAGCGAACAAGTTTTTGGCGCCGTTGCCGGGGACTTGGTCTAGACCGAGCCGGTACGGTTTGCTTTCGGGGCGCTTGCCCCTGTTGCTACTAACTACTCTTTCTATGAGTTTTGTAGTTTTCAGGATTTCTGATGGCTATGTTTGATCCAGCCTGGATAGCAAGACAAAGTGCTAGGGCAGATCATTATGAATACTTGGAGGAGAAGTACTCCTTCTATTGGTTCAACAATGAATGGGAAAGAGAAGAGGCCATTCAACACGAACTTGCAATGTGGGATGAACTTAATGTCCCTAAAAAGACTTATGAGCAACCTCTTGAAGATTCTCTCGAATCTAGGTTGGAGAAGTTAATGAAGAAGGTGACGGAGCTCAAGGAAAGCGCCCTATCCTATGCTAGGCCGCAAGAGGAGCATAAGGAAGTGTTGCACGTTTCGAGCATACCTCCAGTCAAACCAGAAGTTTCTCCTGAAGCTTCTGAGGGAGAAGATGTGGAAGATCTCGATCTGACTGTTGAGACCTCGGTCGAGGTAGAAGAGACCTCGGTCGAGATGATGGAAGAATCTGCAGAACCGGAAGAGGCAGATGCAGAAGACTTTAGCCAAATTACTGAGATTATGGTCAAGGTGGAAGAAAGACCAGCAGAACTAAGAGAGATTTTGTGGGTGGATTATCAACCCAACACGAAACTTGTCTCAAGCTTTGGAGAACTTTACAAGGTACATTCTCTTACTCCATTCGAATTCCCTATTAAAATTTCTGAATTTTTCAGGAAAGCACCGGAGAGTTGGAGGTCTCTTCCGAAAGAACCTCCTAAGATCAAGATGAAATCTCTCTTGAAATTGTTGGAGGAAGATGCTCCTTGGATTATAAGGAGTGAAGTTAACAAGCGCTTCACCGCTAAGGCAACGAAGTGTTATTTGTTCAAGTATGGGGTCCCTCGCATGCTCAGGACCCTGTACCATCCCCAAGCTATAGATGGGGAAGCTGCTATGATTCTCGAGAAACTATTTTTTCGATCAAGGAAAGGATGGGACGCAAGGCTAGATTATGTCCCATTGAAGTGCAGGAAGTCTAGAAGGATTCCGGTGAGAATCAAACCGTACAAGCTTGTACGTGGGAGATCTTACCATTTGCCGGTGAAATTAGGAACCGGAACCTTTTTGGAAGAATTTTATGATGGATGTGATGAGCACTCCATGGTGTTCAAGGTACATTGAGTAATTCTATGGAGAAGGGTCCAGCTAGCGACCTTAAACCAAGCGCTTCTTGGGAGGCAACCCAAGGTATTGCTTTCTTCTCCCTTTTCTAGTTTAGTTTAGATAGTTGCTTTGTTTTTGTTTTCCTCTAGACAACAACCAGGTATTCCAAAAGGAAGGATCACAGTTCAGGAGCTACACTGGAAGAACAAAATTTCGAGAAGTTGAGGAAACAAGCTTTACTGAGATACATCTCGGGTACTGTCAGAACACCTCGACCGATATGTGCTTCGCCAACCGAGATGGTCTTATCTGGGAGCTGTTTCTTACTTCTTCATGCAGTTTAGCTATGTTCGGTGAGTATCCTGTCCTTAGACTTATTCTGACCCACTGGGACAGTGTGTCCCAAGTATGGGGTGTTTGTACTTATTTGACTACTTGACGATGTATTTGACTACTTTTGATGTATGATATTATATTTACCGGATATTTTCATATTCATGCTTTATCTGCATTTATATGTTTATCTGAGATTGCATGCATACTTACAGGTTATTTGATTGAGAAAAACGTCGAAACCGAAAAAAAAAAAATTGGTTTTAAAAAAATTTTTTGACCTCGACCGGGACAGTTCTGGCAAAACGAGGTGTTTCACCTCGGTTGAACCAAGAACATCTCGACCGAGGCGGGTTAACTGAGAGTTTTCGAAAACGATTTTTGTGTTACTTATCTGGATATGATCTCAGTGAAGATTTTGTTTACCGACTGGATTTAAATTCTTTATATGTTTGAAATGTTTTATAATATGTTTAAGTTGCTAAATGCTTTGTTTGAAATTATTGGCATGTTTAATACTTTATTTTTATCCAAATTATGTTGAATTTGAAGGTTGACACCGCAGCATAAGTTCTCTCACGTTCTTCTTGGAAAGACCAAGGCAATTCATTCTTCTTCTTCTTCTTCTTCTTGATCATGCTTAGCCCCTCATATACATATTGCCTCCCTTTACCTATCCGGGAATTTGGAAGCAAGCAAAGTGGTGAAAGCAAGTTAAAGTTGAGAAGTGGCTGAAAGTGAAAGTCTTAGAAAGCAATAATAGGTTTGGGGAAGTCAATCATGAAGATGAGTAACTCGGCACCATTCACATAGCCGGGTGTTTGTGTCTTGCCAAAGTCGGATTGAGCGATATTCCTAACGGGTCATGGTATGTGCATCAAGGGTTTGACGCATCTCGAGAAATTGATGATTGCGGATTTCCTAGGCTTCGGTTATTGTGCACCTCTGTCCATGCATCCCAAAAAGTAAAGTAAAAGAAAAAAAAAAGTGTGAAATAAGCAAAGCTTATTGGTGGAAGATGTTGCAAGTCAAAAGTGAAAGTGAAGTTCATCCTTTTCCCGGATTCTAGCACCACATTACCTTACATACATCCCTACCCTACACGTTTCTTGACCTTTTCTTTTGGGAAGCCCTTGAGACCTTGAGCTTGTTGATTGACTTAGCGGTTTAAATCGGATTATACATGATTAATTTTGATAATTATGATTTATTATGCATTCTATGATTTTATGCAAAGATGAACAACTTTCCTATATTTATAAAATATTTTGATCATATTGAGTTTTTAATTTCCAGAAAGTACTCTCTTAGAGTGATCTATGATAGTTTCACACCATAAAATGTTTTTGAAAGACTTTTCATTGATTTTCTTGACTTATAATCCATTCTATCTTGATTTCTATATGAGGAACTTGCTTAGGGACAAGCAAGGGCTAAGTATGGGGTATTTTGATAGCATGAATTATAGTCTATATTTTGGGGTTTGTTTGGACGTTTTATCTTTCATAATCTGCATGTTTGTATGTACATTATGTGATTTTACTACCATTTCATCTACCTTTGCGAGAATCGAGGTCTACACCTAGTTTCGTTGTAATTGCAGGTAATATGGTACGTTTTGCATCGAAAAGGAGCAAAAGGAGTCAAGAGTCATTTGGAGCTACATTGAGGAGCAAAAAGGAATCCTTCAGGAAGCATAGCCATGATTAAAGATTTACTTTGGACCAGTTTTGAGAGATTCTACATTCAGTTATGAGTCACCTCGGTTGACCAGAGATTCATCTCGACCGAGGCGATCCAGAGACGCCGACTCGACCGAGGCGAATACCTAGGACGCGGCGAGAATATTTTATTCTTGGCTGAGATCTTTTAAAATTGGAAAGTGATCTTATATTTTTGGGCTGAGCTTCTAGAAGGAAGGAGATATGCAGAATCATATATTTTACCTATTTTTATGGGAATATATCTTCTTAAGATTTATTATCTTTGGAGGTTTATTTTTCCTATAAAAAGGGTTGGATTTTCCACAAATCCGATCATGCTTAGGGGCTGCAAACATCCGCTTACAGTTAGAACATCACGCTATCAGCGCAGCAGCCGCATCCTACTCCAATTTGGGAGATTCGAAGAACCTTTTTGAAGGTCGAAGGAAGATTGAAGACTATAGCTTTATAGTCTTTTTGGAGGGTTTTGTAAGATTGTCTTCAATTCTTTTCCTTGATTGTCTTGTCTAGTTGGATTATTATCCAAGGAACGATTTTGTGTGATATTTGATTCAGTTATTGAAGTGTTTTCATTAAATTCTTCTTTGTTCAAATATTCACCTTCTTCCCATATATTTAATACTTTCATTATGATGATGAGTGGCTAATTTCCTTGTGTGATTCTAGGGTGATTGGCTGAAGGTTGTGGGAAAAACAATGATAGAATGATCTTAATCACAGTAGGACCCTGAAAGTTCGAGTCTTTAACCCTAACCCTAAGCATCTCGTTCAGTCGATGAACATCTCGGCCGGGGTGGAAACTGGCTGACCGAGGTGGCTTATCCGATCCTTAACTGAGAGTTAATGTGTTAGAGTTTGCCAAATCCTATTCTTATTACACCTTTCTGGTTCAAAGCAAGCTTAGGATGAGACTTACCCGGTAATTCCTTAGTTTGTGTACCAACGATCATAAGTGTAGGTAATAAAGGCTTGTCCTTTATTGGGGTTTGAGTGTGCTTCCATCCCATCTTTGTGAGTTAGCCTGAGACTTACCCGGTAAAGGTTGATTCTATTCCCTTGGATGGTGTGTTAGTTTGAGGCAATAGTTCTTTATCTTAATTCCTTGAGACTTACCCGGTAATAGGAGTTACGGTTTGGGATTAGTGTGTAGTGAGACTTACCCGGTGATCTACTCCACTTTAGAAACACCTTCCCCATGCAAAAACCTCAGCTTTGTCCGCTTATCTATAGATCTTGAGTTGGAACCACAACTAGATGCTTTAATCCCTAGAATTGCATGTTTGCTTTATTTGACATCTTATTCATCTTTGATTGTATTACTTGCTCTTGTGGTTAGCATCAACACTAGCATACCGTATTGGACTTTGTTTCACTAAGTCCCTGTGATCGACCCCTGGAATTTTCTTGCTTTTACTACGATTGACCCGTACACTGCGGGTTCGCATCCTCGTTTTAAGCTTAAGTCTAGGGTTATAAATTTAAAGCTTGCACACACCGTTTGGAGCGAACAGTAATGCTTATATATTTATATATATTAGAGAAATAATTATAGGTATATCAATCGAGATATGTAAAGTTATATACGTATATTTTTGTATTAGACTGACGTATATTTTATTGGTTCAGTAGTTACTGGATCGGTAAAGGGATAGTATAAGCGTGCCGTTAAATGGTGCGGACATTATGGGTAAATAATAATGACGGCTAGACAGTATTATTAGAAATGTCCGTTGGGGTTTAGTGGACCCCGGAAATTAGGTCGTCTAATTCCGATCTCGCTACCGGTAGGCGAATTTAGGAGTCATGGATTTACCAAGAGGTTCTCCAAGACTTGCCTTTCGGTTGATTAATGGTTAAAATCAGACCTGGTAACCACGGTGAAATTGCTAAGCGTAACGCTAATGCAATTAAGTGCTCTCCTTTTAAATTGATTAAGGATTGAATGTCTAGTAAGGTTGAAACTATGAATAGTATTCATTATATGATTTTAAGTTATTTTAAAAATTAGGTTAATCCAGCTTGCCAGTTTATTCGATAAACTGACCCATGTTTTTTTTTTGTACTTCGTTTTATTGGCAGGTTAAGGTGAGTAGGAGATGAAGTATTGGAAGCACACCGGAGTTACACTTGATCACCTTTCACCCTCCCTTGGAAGTTTATATATATCTACACTTAAATCTATGTTTTAATATATGTAAATAAGTCTAAGTTGATGCATAATAAATATGTTATTATATAACTCGTTGAAGTCTTGTTAACTAGCCTGAAGCGGATTTCAGTAGTAATAAAGAAACCGTTGGCGTTGTAGCAGACCTAGTAAAATTTTAGACTAGGGTGTTACAGTATGTATGCATGCATGCATGCACGCACGTATGTATTATTCTCTCTTATTCTAAATTGGATTCAATAGTTTCTAATCCAGAGCTTTAATTGTTCTCTTTTTATTTTTATTGATCGAATTTATCATATTGAATTGTTGTAGTTAGAATTTATTTTTTATTGATTAGTTTATTGTGATGTCAACAACACGCTAATCAACAATTTGTGTTTTCTAATGTCAATAACACATTAAACATGAAGTTTATTTAGTGTTGTTGTCAACAATATATTAAACATCAAAGATATTTTATATAATGTCAACAACCAATTAAGAAAAAAAAAGTGTTAATTTGTGATATAAACAACACATTTACCTTCAAAGATGTGTTTATATAGTATCAACCATACATAAAACAAGAAATTAATGTTGTTTTTAGTATCAACAACATTCTAAAATTAAATTTGGTTATTGAGTTTGTATGTTGTCAACAAGACTGCAAACATCATACTACTTGTTTTAGTGTTGTCAATAACAACCCAACTATCAAAAAAGAGTTCTTTGTGCTATCAAGAACACTCAAAACACCAAACTAGGGTGTGTATGTGTTGTCAACTACACCACAAAAATCAAATTAAGTTATTTTAGTGTTGTGAACAACACCACAAACATTAAATTAAGGTGTTTTGTTGTTGTCAACTAATAACATCAAAAAATACATCTTTTCTACCCTCTTATTCATGAGTATTTTATCTCTTTTGGCAAAATATTTGTTCTTATAATGCATAATGCATTCATATTGTGTTTTCGGTATCTACTTCCGGTTGTTTCACATTATAGGCGTTTAAGACCCACTTTGAGGTGTTATCGATCCAAACACCAATCCCAAGTATGAGAGCTCGATCTTCCTTGAAGTCAAGCGTCACAATTCAACATCACATGTGACTGAGGATCGACCGCTCCAAGAGCTAAGGAACAACGTTGGGTGCAAGCCAAGAACCAAATTGCAAACGGAGCATAAAATCATACAAGACGACATCCCAAACGGGATGAGAAATCTTCTGAGACGAGATCTATGTTTTCTCAAGCTGTATCCTAAGCCATATGGATTGGCCTACACCACCAACACTAGAACTTACCCAGATGAGGAAGTAGAGCCAAAGCCTAGACCATGTGAGATGGCTTGCTAGACCACCTCTATGTTATCTTTGGCCGTTTCGCCATGCCATTTGGATTGGCAACATCTTTGCACTATGATCTATCCCCTTATCTTTTGTTGGGCCTTTTTGTGTATATTTTGGCCCCGAGATTTTCTCTATATATTCCCCGGTTTTAGACTTCTAGAACAAACAGTCAAACTCCAGATTATGAACCCTAATCGTGGTTAGACTTTATTTTCAACACTACTATTTTCTTTCTTTGAGTTTTATTATATGCAAAAAAATTTTTTTGTCATTTGATTTCTCTCATCGATCCATGTCTGACAAGTCTCTTTTGATTTAAAAGGCTTGTTGAACCCTATGATGGATCGATGATGCCTGTTTATGTGAATTACTAAATGAATGTCATTAGGTATATGTTTCTTTTTAAAGTGATTTATTTTCATCTTTTATTTACCTTCGAAAGAAGTGACGCTTATACAGGACTTAGGTAAAAGAACCTACGCTAACCGACGATGTTATTTTTAGGAATTTAATAAAAATAACTTGGTTTTGCTAGTAGCGCTTTATCATTGCCTTGAAGATTTCTAACTGTCGTAGAAAACTCCGGTCTTTACCTTTTCTTACTTGCACTAACCAACGAGGTTTTTCTTGGTCTTTTCTGAATTTCTAATTTGTTAAATGGTTTTTCCTATTTACTTGACACAAGCTCTGATTTGAGGGTGCAATTAAGTTGGCTAACACGGTCTTTGTTTGTCTATGCCAAAAACTATTTTAAATTGGTTACCTACATAGTTGTTGATTGAAGTTCATGTAATTCATATATGCGGTAGCTTATTTATTCATTATAGCAAATACTTGCTTCCTTAAATTGCTCAACCAATACAGACGTATTCCCAATAAATTCAACACTCAATTTACTACAACTGACCCGTCATTTTTATGGTAGGTTTTAGGACCATCAAGTTTTTGGTGCAATTGTCGGGGAGTATAGATAGTTTGTTGTTTCTAATAGATTTATATCCTAAGTTTTATAGCTACTTTGATTTGCGGTTTCCTTTTTGTCTTTTTTCCACATGTTGGAATCCTAAAAGACAAATGATGGACGATGCTGATCAACCGCGCACACTAGAAGCAAGGATGGTTCCTAAACAGTCCGTTCATAACCACACTTGGTTGCTTCCAAACAACGAAGCTATATAATTTTCTCAGAGTGTTGTTACTATAATCCTGATTCTAAGAAGCAAATTCAGTAGTGAGGAGAATGAATGTCCACACCAACACTTGAGGAATTTTGAAGATATTATGAATACGATCAAATTTTGCAATGTCTAAGAGGATGCCATGAAAATGCGAGTGTTCGCTCGAAAGTGTGTGTGCAAATAACCTTTAAATTTATAACCTAAAATATAAGCCTAAGCGACATACGGAGCCGCAGTGTACGGATCAATCGTCGTAACGGAAAATACTTCAGGGTCGATCTCAAGGATTTGGTGAAATCAAATCGATAAAAGCAATCTAGCAAAGACAATAATGCAAATATTAAAGACAAAAGCAAGATTTTGTGTAAGTATTGGAAAAGAGAGATTCTAGAGATCAAGGTATCCGATTGTGATTTTTGATTCAAGACTTCTAAAGATGTATGGATAGAGTTGGGATTGCAAAGGAAAAAGTGTTTCTCCGATGGGATAGATCACGGTGAGGTTCTAACTATCCACTATCACTAACCGAAGGCTCTAAATAAAGGATGTCGAGTCTCTATAAGATAGAGATCTAAGGAAATGAACTATAACTCAAACCATCCACTCAACCTAAGGGAATCAAGTTAACTCACAAAGGTAAGGGATTGACACACTCAACCTTAATAGAGGGTGTTGAGTCCTCTATTACCTAGAACTCATCATCGTTGGCAACCAAGCAAGAGAATCACTGGGTAAGTCTCTTCCCACACTCGTATATAGGTTAGGAAGGTTTAACAAGGCTAGGGTTTAAGCAATCTTTAACTTTGATTTAAGGATAAAGCATGAAAGGTACGACAGAGGAGAAAATCGGTCTGTTCTTCTTGAAAATCGGTCGATTTCTCTCAAGAACATCCCAATTTTTGCTTCTACAAAGGTAAAACTCAACTCTCAGGGTCCAATCTCAACATGAGGTTCATTCTATTATCATATTAACCACAATCTTCAACAAATCACCCTACAATCACAAGGGTTTTAGCCAATAACACACATAGTTAGAATCAAGAAAGGTATTGAAACAAGAATATCAAGAAAACTTCTAATCTTGAATAAAACGAAACAATCCTTAACAAAGGTTTATCAATCTCAAAAACTAAGAAATAGAAAATAAAAACTCCAAAACTTGTGTTCAAAACGACAAAAGAATCAAAAACTATAAAAACCACTCAAGAACTTCAATCTTTCTTCGATCTTCAATGCCAAATCTTCAAAAGTGTTTCTCCTTCTCCTTCCTAGGGTTTCTTCAATGCCTCAGCTTGTACTTGGATGATTTAGGATGTGGAGAGATGTCCTCTATTTATAGGAAAATACTAGGGTTGCAACTCTTTATCTTTTGAAGACTCCTACACGGGATCGAACGATCCAAGATAGAAATCGGTCAATTTATATCCTAAATTGATCCGATTTTCTCCTCTGAGCGTGTTATCTTTTAGTTCGGTCTTATATCTTCTTTTATGGTTTCTTCTCATATCGTTTCCTATCTTTAAGACTCCTTCCTAATCCTTTATGATGTTAAGTCCGATATTGATCCATTTTCGCATTCAAACTCTACCATTTAACCAACAAATCAATCAAGAACTTGTGTAGACCTCTATTCTCAAAATGTATATGAATATAGACTTAAAGGCACATGAACTTCATCAAATGTATGTAAAACTGAGGTGATATACTCGCAATATGCATGAATATAATAACATATAATTCATGTCATCAGCGAGCATTCATATTATCTTTGGATGGTAAATCTCACACCTAGCTTGAAAGAAAACCAACATGTAAGTACATTACTTGAAAATAATTCACTGTTGATTTTCTGAGTGTTTTCTTTCTCCCAAGTAGGACCCGCATTTGCAGGATAAATTTGATTAAATTTAAATTGGAATATCATGAACATATCCACCATGCTTTGGAAAGATTCACAAGGATGCCATACATTTGTCCATATTACGGTTTTGACAAAAGCATTCTACTCAAATATTTTTGTACGAAGGTTTAAATTATGTGACAAGAGATATGGTAGACGTTGCTAACCGTCACAGGTTCACCAAGTTACATGTAGATGACGCTTGAGATTATCTCGTTGATGTAGCTGAACATGTAGGGAGATTTCCCCTGCGGATTAAGAATCAAGATATAAACTCTTGTGAAGAAAAAAGTATTTCCCAGGATTAAGATCTTGTTGTTGTTGAACCAACTAGTTTGTGCCAAATACGCAGTAAAATAGAACGCTAAGCTCTTAAATGTCCTATTCTCGCTGGTCAGAATAACACCTCCCCTACAAAAGTTGATCCTCATCCCATGGAACCATCCCCACATACAATAACTCAACGTGGTTTTCATGATGGATATCTCATTGTGAAAGCCATATCGCCAGGCTTAATTAGAATCAACTCAAGTTGAAATCAAAATGTTGAAGAAAGAATCGACCGAGCAAGTAGGTTTCATGATGTAACCAATGAGCTTTCTAATATCACCCCTTCTCCCTCCAAGACACATAAAATTATGGAAAAGCCATTTGAAAAAGAAGCACCTTACGTTCCCCCTCCACCATACAAGCCTCATCTCCCCTTTCCACAAAGGAAGAACAAGACTATCCTAGACGAACGGTTTCGGAAAGTTCCTTGAATTAAATTTATGCGGACGTTCCTCTTACCGAAGCCATTAAGTAGATGTTGACTTATTATAAGTTTATGAAAGGCATTTTATCCAACAAAATGCTTGTAAAGTGTAGGGGAGCAATACCCCTGAACAAAGAGTACATCGCCTTGCTCATGGACAAGATGCCTATCAAATGGAAAGATCCTGGATGTTTTTGTGTCCCTCTCGACATTGAAGGATAGTGTAAGTATAACTCCTTTGGACTTATGTGAAAAATTGAATTTTAAGAAAGTTCAACTTGATAACAGATGTACAAGTGCAATTTAACGGATTTGAAGTTCCTAATGATTTCATTGTTATTGATATCATTGCTGATTTTGTTCCTATTATTCTTGGAAAACCTTTTTTAGTCATTGCAGGTGCTCTTATTCATGTGAGAGATGGAGTATTAATATTCTGTCTAGGTGATCAAATAGTAGAATATAACCTCTCAAAGGTTCCAAAACAACCATCGATTGAAGACGATGTGAACTTCACAGATAATATTGATCTTGATGTACAAGAATGCATGCTTACCATGATTTTTAACGATCCTTTGCGAATTTATTTATCTGAAAATGTGCAGGATCCTGAAGAGGATGCTTTACTAGCACCAGTTGTAAACTCTCTCCGAGAAGCTCGGGAGGACCCACAACAACCTTCGAGCCAATGATCAAGCCAAGATTCATGGATAAACTAGCCCTCACAAATTCCATGGTCAGAAACACACATATGGCATGTATACGGGATGCGAGATGGCATCCCAACCCGTATGAATGGCGTATCGGGCAAAAATCCATCAATTCCGGAAGAAAACTTCATAATTTTTCCAAAATGCCATAGCCTGAAACGAGATAGAGACGGATAAAGACAGGATTCTAAACGGCTTCCCAAGCCATCTCGGTGCCTTTTCACTTCAAAGACAAGCCATCCTTCATGTTTCGTAGTTTAGTGAAACTTGCAATGACATATACTCTAAAAAACCACCATGTTAGTTCTTCACTATCCAAATTTAAGAGCTCAAGCCACCCCTAGTCAATATCAAGTATGAATTTCTTGGTCCTGACTTCACTTTTTCGGTAATCGTTAGTTCTTCGCTATCTAAATCTAAGAGCTCAAGCCACTCCCAAGAAATATCAGGTATGAATTACACTATAGATGATCTTACTGTAATAGTTAGGATTTCCGAATTTTAATTAATGATTAACTTAATTAGTGATAGTAATTGACATATAACTCGCGAAGATTGCGTAAGTGTTGAGTATAAGTCCCACCGTTATGTTCCTGGCGTAATTTTGGGCTTATGGTGAAATTTTCACTTTTTCCCCCGGATAATTATTTTTACCCTCCGGTATTATTTGGAGCATTTGGGAGCTCCAATTAATAAAAATGCAGTTGAGAGAAATGATCAGGACATCGGACATGTCCTAGATATGAAATAACATGGAAAGGCAAAACGGCCAAAAGAGTCGCTATTTCGTTTCTTAACAGCTAAGAAAGACGGCTTAAGAATACACGTTTTCCGAGGCAATTGTGGAATAATTATCCCTACAATATTCAAGATTTATTGTTCCAATTTCGAGAAGTTTGGAGAAGGGGGTTCAACCCGCCATTGGATCGGTTAAAGAATAATTATCGACTTCGCTAAAAGATAATTATCGACTTCACTATAAATAGCAGAAAATCGTTTATTAATTCATTTCCTTTAACGTTTCCTCGTAAAAGCTCTGATTTCTCTCAAACTTCAAACTCAGATCTACTCTCCGTTTCTAATCCGATTTCAATTCCGTTTGAGTTTCTGGATTCCTCTCTTCATTCTCTTCATATCGGTACCAAGTTTCTGCATTTCCGAGCAGATGAAGACCTGGTCGAGCATATATGTCACCAGGACAGTTCAGTCGCTCGGATTCCGGTGAATTTGATGTTGTACATGCGTAGCCTGCGTCGTTGTGATTCCGAATCTTCCTTCAGATCGTCAATCGGGTTAGTAACGAATAAGTTATAAATTTATTCGTTTTTCGTACTGCGATTTGGCCTAAATTGACCTTAGGCTTTTCAAAATGGATAATTAGAAATTCCATTATGATCATTATATTATTCTGGTGTTTATGGGTTGTTTGTTTGATGAAATCTGATGACAGGTAGGTTTAGAAATGGCCTGCGGGCAAAACGTTATTCTGGTGAAATTTAATTTAATTAATTAAAGGTTAATTAATTAAATTAGGATTAAATTTGAGATTGAGGAATACTGATTAGATGCATGCTAGGTGTTAGAATGAGTTGAGGATCATGAGATGTTATGTTGAGGATATACCTTAGGCATTTATGAATGTGTTGAGGATCTGAGGTTTAGATTTGAGATATAGGTTGGTTGTGGTTAGTGAGACGAGTCTCCTAACCTTTGCAGTATGTGATTGATAGGTGATGGAATCACTATCATTTAGGGTAGTTTTTAGAGTCTTTTTATTGCATTAGTGTCGGTTTATGCTACTAACTCCTTGGTCCAGAAGAAGAAGATCAAAAGAAGCTAAAAAGGAGTTATAAGCACTTAGGAGTGAAGATCGATCACGAAGCAAAGCTTCTGTTGCCTCACCGCCCCTGCGGGTCCTTGCAGCCGCCCCTGCGGATGACGTCTCCACTGGAACGCTCCCTGCGCCTTCACCAGCGCCGGCCAAGAAGTGTGTCACCGCCTCTGCGCCACTCCTTGGCGCCCCTGCGGTGACCTGCCCTGAAGATATGAAGACCAGCTCCCCTGCGTCTCACATTGCGCCCCTGCCTGCGCCCCAACCTGGGAGCTGGAAGACGAAGAGGCTGTGTCGACGCCCCCGCGTCGACATAGGGACGCCCCGACGGCTTGACATCAGAAACGTCAAGAAGGCGAAAGGTCAGACGTTGAAGTGAATTAAAGATCCGCCCCAGCAGAATTGTGTAGCCGCCCCAGCGGCCCTGAAGAAGATCAACCGATTCTGCCTAAACCGCCCCTGCGGTTCCTGAAGGCCGCCCCTGCGGTTTAACGCCAGAAGCTTTACTCCGGCTGTTTACACCACCTTTATGGCATTTAAGGTGGCTGTTTTAGGCCGGCTATTTACCCCTAATTAAGTGTCTTTTGTAGTATAAATAGTCCATGGCTGATTGCTAGAATCATCCATGCTTTTCCTCACAAAATCCATTTTAGACTTGAGCTTTCCATTGTAATGAGTTGCTAACTCCCTTGCTACATTGGGTTGGTTTGAAGCTGCATTGTTACCTTGGTTGTAAGTTCTTTTTAATCTAAGTTTTCATTGAGTAATGCTTTGTGTTTCCTTGATCTCCATTGTCTAAATTGCATGTTTACTATTGCTTGAGATTGATCACCTTAGGTTATAAAGTGCATGTAAACAACTAGGATTAATAGGTTCCGGGTTCGGGTCTTTAATCTAGTAGCAACTTTAAGTAATAACGGGTTGTGATCACTTGAAGAAAAAGGAACACAAATATAAAGATAAGTTTAACGGTTTTAATCTTCTCTTTATATCCCTTTGTCTTTATTCGAAAGCTAACTTTTTATTTGTTCTTGTAGGTTTACGGAACTTTAACCTGTTAAGTTGTGTTGATGCCGGTTGGCTCAACACATATATATGATCGAGATGGGAGATTACTTGAAAACTTGTAAAAGGAACTCACCAACGTAGCAATTGCATGCTTAGAATCAACCTAGTGTAGATTCATCCATTATTGTCTTACTTGTCGCATTAATCGTTTTCATAAGTTTTTGTGCATCAACTCAACCAAACCCCCCCCCTCTGTGTCACTTGTCATTATAATCGCTAATTGCATCTAAAACACCTTAAATCTCTTGGGTTCGACCCTTACTTAATCACTATACTTGTTCTTAGTGCTA
Source organism: Fagopyrum esculentum (assembly GCA_033239045.1). Lineage (NCBI taxonomy): Eukaryota > Viridiplantae > Streptophyta > Magnoliopsida > Caryophyllales > Polygonaceae > Fagopyrum > Fagopyrum esculentum. Next base: position 105,499 of record BSUD01000318.1, read on the forward strand.
AGTCGGGATTTACTTTTGATTGGGTATAGACGACCATAGAAATACATTTGGTCAAATTTTGGCGCCGTTGCCAGGGAGTTTTAGTGTTTTATTATTATTATTGATTATTGGTTTGAACCATTTTTATGGTTCAAACCCGTGCTACTAATTCCGGCTTTGCTTCTTTTGATCCAGAAATTGAGAGGACGCACATCCGGCAACGAAGACAACAACAACTTCAACAAGAGATGGCTGACCGTACTCTTCGTCAACTTACGCAGCCCACCTTGGCTCAAAACCCTCTTGCGGTCACTATACCGGCACTAGGGGAAGGAGTCAACTTTGAGCTCAAGCCGGGCCTCATCCACTTACTCCCATCCTTCCATGGGCTAAGTGGTGAAGACCCCATCAAGCACCTTGGGAAGTTCCATACTGTGTGCATGAGCATGAAGCCGGCCAACATTACCGAAGAACAGATCAAGATGAGGGCATTCGGCTTCACACTCAAAGAATCAGCGGATGATTGGTATTATCACCTTCCATCCGGGAGTATTGACACTTGGGAGAACCTTCACAAAGCGTTCTTGGAGAAATACTTTCCAGCTAAAAAGGCTAATAGCTTGAAGAAAGCTATAAGCAACATCGAGCAAGAGGCAACCGAAACTCTCTACGAGTACTTCGAAAGGTTTGCACGCCTCCGATCCAGCTGTCCTTTTCACGGATATTCAACTCAAGATCTAGTCTTGTACTTGTACAATGGCTTGCTAGACAATGAAAGGAGGATCGTCGATGCGGCTTGCGGAGGTAATATTCTTAACTCTACTCCTGACCTTGCTTTGGAAAAGATACAGGAACTAGCGGAAGAACTCGGAACTTTGGAAGGACCCCGGCTAAGAAAGGAGTTCATGTTGTGAGTTCCGGGAAGAGTGAGATTTCCACCGAGCTAGCGGAATTGAAGGAAATGGTGAAGAGGCTAACACTTATGGGAACCCCACAACAGCTTAAAGCTTGTGGAGTATGTGCTGACCCGTATCATCCAACGGACATGTGTCCACAAGTTCAAGATGAGATGCTGAAGTAAACGCAATGGGTTATGGACAACCGCAACAGCAAAGACCTAGGAACGATCCCTATGCACAGAATTTCATGCCGAATTGGCGTGACCAACATAAATTTCGTTGGAGGGATCAACAAAACCAACAACAGCAGCCCCGCCAAGGTAAGTATCACTCAACTGAAGATATGTTGCAGGTTTTGACTAAACACTTTGCTACTCATGTCCAAACAACATAATCTAGCATCAAAAACATTGAGAAACAGGTTAGTCAAATGGCGGAAGCTATTTCAAGGACCGAATCAAGGCTCTCCGGAGGATTGCCTTCCCACGCGTTTATAAATCCCAAGGAGAATGTTAGTGCCCTAACATTAAGGAGCGGGAAGCAAATCCAACAAGAACTAGCAAAAGAATCACAAAGCAAACCTTCTTTCGTCTCTTCCGCACCCACAACCGCCCCTGCGGCTGCAGCTGCGCCCAGCACAGAAGGAACGACGCCCCTGTGGCTGGCTGCCCCCGCCCCTGCGGTGACAACCCCCGAGGCGCCCCTGCGTCTTCAAGCTGGCGCCCCTTCGGAAAACACAACAGAAGGTCCTGCTAAAAAGGATACCTACGTTCGGCCTAACTTTCCGCTACTATACTCCGAGAAGCCACCAGCTCCTTTTCCTGAAGCATTGAAGGAGAGAAGAATCATAGAGGAAAAGGATCTCTTTGAGACTTTCTCTAAATGCTAGGTAAACATTCCCCTTCTTAAGTTGGTGAAAAGTATCCCTAAGTATGCTCGTTTTTTGAAGGAACTTTGCACTATCAAGAGGAATCAAAAGCTAAAGGGGAAACAGAAAGTGCAAGTGAGTGAACATGTGTCGGCAGTTTTCCAACGGAGAATGCCCAAGAAGTGCGGCGATCCGGGCATGGTAAGCATTCCTTGTGTCATAGGGGAAACCCGCTTTGACAAAGCAATGCTTGATCTCGGTGCTTCTATTAATGTCTTGCCATATTCGATTTACAAATCACTTGGCCTTGGGCCACTAATTGAAACTAGGATTGTAGTACAACTTGCTGATAGATCTAATGTGTACCCGAAAGGGATAATTGAAGATGTATTAGTGATGGTAGACAACCTAATTTTTCCTGCTGATTTCTTTGTAATGGATATGGAAAATGACTCGCATGCTGCACCCATTCTGTTAGGTAGGCCATTTCTGAAAACGGCTAGGACTAAAATTGATTATGTTAGTGGTAAATTGACCATGGAGTTTGATGGAGAAGTAGTGGAATTTGACATCTACGATGCAATGAAATTTTCTAGCGATGATCATTCTTTATGTGCTATTGACATTGTTGAACCTTTTGTGCAAGATGTTTTTGATAACTCTGACGTGGATGAATTAAGAAATGTGATTGAGCATGACATTGATGGTTTCAAATCAGATTATGTATTAACATCTAGCATGAAAGAGGTCCTAGCCCAATTAAATGGGCATAAAAGGCTACCTATCTCCAATTTGGCCATTGAGCCCACTTTACTAACCCCAAGCGAGAAGCTTGTTCCGTCCATAGTGCAGGCACCTGAAATAGAATTGAAGGACCTTCCGTCACACCTCAAGTACGTTTTCCTTGGAGCACACAATACCTTGCCGGTGATTATCTCCAACAAGTTGACCACCGGACAAGAAGATAAGTTGGTGAATGTACTAAAGGAGCACAAGACGGCCCTTGGATGGACTATTGCGGATATAAAAGGGATAAGTCCTTCCACTTGCATGCATAGGATTTTACTTGAGGACGAAGCCAAGCCCTCTAGGAAACCTCAAAGGAGGTTGAACCCACCAATGATGGATGTGGTCAAAAAGGAAGTGTTGAAGCTCCTCCAAGCGGATAAGATCTTTCCTATCTCGGATAGCACTTGGGTTAGCCTGACCCAAGTAGTTCCAAAGAAGGGAGGCATCACTTTGGTGGAAAATCAACATGGAGAGATGGTCCCAAGCAAAACACAAACCGGATGGAGAGTTTGCATTGACTACCGCAAGCTCAATAAGGTAACACGAAAAGACCATTTCCCATTACCTTTTATTGATCAAGTATTGGAACGTCTTGTAGGTCATCAATACTACTGTTTCCTGGATGGATATTCGGGCTATTTTCAAATAGCCATCGCACCAGAAGATCAAGAGAAGACGACCTTCACTTGCCCCTTTGGCACTTTCGCATATCGCAGAATGCCATTTGGACTTTGCAACGCACCAGACACTTTCCAACGGTGCATGATAAGTATTTTCTCCGAATACATAGAAAATTTCATTGAAGTCTTTATGGATGATTTTACCGTCCATGGAGACAATTTTGACGCATGTATAAGGCATTTAAAACTTGTTTTTAAAAAATGTGTTGAAACCAATTTAGTTCTTAATTCGGAAAAATGTCATTTCATGGTCGAACAAGAAATTGTGCTAGGACATGTAATATCATCAAAAGAGATAGAGGTAGATAAGGCAAAGGTTGATGTTATTCAAAATTTACCTTATCCTACTAATGTTCGGGAAATCCGATCTTTTCTTGGTCATGCAGGTTTCTACCGACGGTTCATCAAAGATTTCTCAAAGATCTCAGCACCTTTGTGTGAATTGCTCAAGAAAGATGTCACCTTCCTCGTGGATGAGGACTGCAAGAAGGCTTTCGACACTTTGAAGGCATGTCTCACCACCGCACCGATCATCCGTTCTCCGGATTGGGAGAAACCTTTTCAAATCATGTGTGACGCTAGTGACCACGCCGTCGGAGCTGTCTTAGGACAAAAAGACGGACGGGCCTCCCATGTGATCCATTATGAGTCTATGACACTCAATGGAGCACAAATGAATTACTCTACCACCGAGAAGGAGATGTTAGCGGTAGTTTTTGCCCTTAAAAAAATTCCGGCAGTACCTACTTGGGGTAAAGGTAATTATCTTCACGGACCATGCAGCTCTTAGGTACCTCATGGCAAAGGAGGCAAGGCCACGATTGATCCGTTGGGTGTTTCTTCTAAGCGAGTTTAACCTAGAGATAAGGGACAAGAAGGGAGCTGAGAACCTAGTGGTCAATCATTTGAGTAGACTAGTGCAAGAAAAGGAAGATCCAGGAAAAAGAGAGATAGCCTTAAGTTTTCCAGATGATACATTTTACACAACTCTCTGTTGTGTAACCGCCCCTGCGCCTCACACCAGCCGCCCCTGCGGCTCAGTCTAGGTGCCCCTGCGGAATTGTCGACAGAGGTTTGTCTTAAGCTTCAATCTTTTAAACCCTGGTTTGCTGACCTTGTGAATTTCATTGTCAGGAAGGAGTATCCTCCAGACTTCACCAAGGCACAACGAGAGAAAGTAAAAGCTGAAGCTCGACACTACGTTTGGGACGATCCTTACCTTTGGAAGCATTGTAGTGACCAAGTGATCCGGCGTTGCATTCCGGACAATGAGGTACAGTCCGTCCTAACTTTCTTTCATTCTGAAGCATGTGGGGGGCACTTTGGGGCAAACAAAACTACAAGAAAAGTTTTGGATGCCGGTTTCTTTTGGCCACACATTTTTCGAGATGCTTTTGCATTTTGTAAAGTGTGTGACAGATGCCAAAGGGTAGGAAATCTTTCAAGGAGACATGAAATGCCCCAATCCTCTCTTATATTTTGTGAAATATTCGATGTTTGGGGAATTGATTTCATGGGGCCATTTCCTACTTCATTCGGGAACACATATATTTTGCTTGCGGTGGACTATGTTTCCAAGTGGGTGGAAGCAAAGGCCCCCAAAACTGATGATTCAAAAGTAGTTGCAGCTTTTCTGAAGGAAAATATCTTTGCAAGATTTGGAATCCCAAAAACTTTAATCAGTGATAGGGGTACCCATTTTTGCAACAAGACGATCACGACTCTCCTTAAGAAGTACCATGTTCACCAAAGAGTGTCAACAGCTTATCATCCACAAACAAATGGCCAAGCTGAGGTGTCCAACCGGGAAATAAAGACCATCCTTGAAAAGACGGTTTCTCCCGGGCGGAAGGATTGGAGTGCAAGGCTAAATGACGCCCTATGGGCATATCGGACAGCCTACAAAACTCCCATCGGAATGTCCCCTTTTAGGCTCGTGTTTGGGAAAGCTTGCCACCTACTGGTGGAGTTAGAGCACAAAGCTTGGTGGGCGGTAAAGAAGTGCAACATGAACATAGAAGAAGTGGGAGAATTCCGGAAGCTCCAATTGCAAGAGTTGGAGGAACTAAGGCTAGATGCATATGACCATGCTACCACATACAAAGAAAAGACCAAAGCGTGGCATGACTGGAACATCCTCCGGAAGGACTTCAAGGTAGGAAATAAGGTACTTCTTTTCCAATCCCGTTTGAAACTCTTTGCAGGTAAGCTGTGTTCAAGATGGACAGGGCCATTCATAGTAGCCAAAGTATACCCTCACGGGGCTGTGGATCTCTATGAACCCCAAACGCACAAGGTGTTTAAGGTGAACGGACAAAGGCTAAAGCTTTACCTTGAAGGAATCAAGAACGATCCGATTGACGAGATGGTACTAGAGGAGGCACAGTCAGAGAAGTAGAGATCTTACGTTGAGCCAACGACGTAAAACAAAGGCGCTTCTCGGGAGGCAACCCGAAGGAATAAAAAGAGGAGCTTCTGTCAAGAAATCCGCCCCTGCGGTTTTGTTTCCCGCCGCTGCGGTGACACTCAGGCCAGCGCCGCCCCCGGCGTTGGGCCTGCTCCTGCAACACGCCTGTCACCGCCCCCGCGGTGACAACCCCACGCCCTTGCGGCGGCCACCCTTGACACAAATTCCAGCGCTGCCCCCGGCGCTGGGCCTGCGTGCCCCTCTCCCTTGTCGCCGCCCCTGCGGTGTCAAACCCCCGCCCCTGCGGGTTTAACCAGAAAAGAAAAAAAATAGGATCTCGAAAAACGCCTACACCTACCACGCACCACTCACCAACCTTCTTCACCAAACACAAACCCTCCAAACTCCCTTCCTTCAGCAACACCCTCAACGCCCCTGCGTCCTCTGCCCAAAATCAATCTCGCCGACGCCCCTGCGCCACCTCCGACAGCTAGCCACCACTCGACATCCCTGCGCCACCTTCTTCCGCTACCCCCTGTGCTCTCTCACAACCCTACGACCTTCCTCCTCACCCACTTCATACATTCCACTCCAGCTACATCACCGGCGAGGCTACACCACTAAGGACGTCACCGGAGCAACCTCAGAAACACCCTCTCCATCGCGCCTCAGAAATCGCCTCTCACTTCTCCCGCACCTAAGGCTGCAAGCATTCGCCCCTACGCCTTACCACCCCTGCGCTTGCACAGCCGCCCTTGCGGAAATCACAACAGAAAGGTCGTTTTCTTTTCCTCATTTCAACATTTGCTAATCCTTTGCTTCAAATACTTTCAAGAATGGAAGCCCCAAGGAAATACAAGGTGACCGAAACAGAGAAGGACCGTTATAGGATTGTGCAGGATCGAGTTGTGTATGCAACTCAATTTTTGCATATCCCGACTTTGGAGAAACTAGGCATGCTAGAGAGCATGCAAGCATTTTTGGCGAATGCTGGGCTCGGAGACTTCCTCCAGAAGAGTGCTCCGACATATTCGGAGCTCAGCAGACAGTTTATCTCCACCTTCACAATGCAGAAGGAAGACCACGTGTGTACCGGCCTCACCTTCAAGTTCAACAAGGTGAAGTACACTCTTGACTACAAAGATTTACGGGAGGCTTTTGGGGTGACTCTAAACCCCTCTGAGAACTGGTGGGATCCGGTCCCGGCCCCGAACCTATGTGAGTTTTGGCAAGCAGCTACTGGGTCAGAATTCCATGCTGGGGGTGAGTACTCCAACAAGCTCACTCACCCCAGCTTGAGGTTGATTTCAAAGATCCTCATGAGTGTCTTCTGTGGACACGAAGAAGAAAACAAGGTCACTCTCAAGGACCTCCCACTACTCTACTCCTGCCTTCACATAGCGAGAAGCTGATGGATTGGCCCTCTCTCTTCCTCGCCGCTTTGAAGCGGATCCGGAGGAATGAGCCGAGGGATATTGTCGGCGGTGGGTTGATCTCTTTGACGCCTCACAAGTGATGGACCTGTCCGAGTTAAAGGATGGGATGGCGGCTCCTCTCTACACTGAGGGGATGCTTAGGAGGTGCAAGCTCCTCCGGCGGGACGGGGAGAACCTATTTTGGATCTCCCTTGCAGATGGGAGCCACCTCATCTACCTCCCCCGGCCTTTACCTTTAGGAGGTGAGCTCTCCGAGCTCTACATTCCGGCGGATCCTTTCGTGCCAAGGAGGCCACTAGTGGCCATTGTGAAGAGGCATCCTGCCAGCTCCAGCTGGGCCCATTAGGAGGAGCACCTGCCCATCCCGGATGACGAGGAGATGCCCACGGCGGTACTAGAGGAGGACCCGGTCCTTGCGAGCCTTCAGGCTCAGATGACGGCTATGACAACCCAGCACCGGACATGGCAGTCCGATTACCAACGGACTATGCTGGAGCAATAGCAGAGCTGGCAAGACACTTTTGCCACCTCCAAGACCTCACACTTCGACCAGAGGCAGGAGGCCTGGCAGGCAGCCCAGCAGCAGCAGCTGGAGGCTCAACAGTTGGCTTGGCAGGCCAATTTTGAGACCTCTTTTGGTTGACGGATGTCTGTCCAGCAGGACCGCATTGATGACATCTACCAACGCCAGGACCACTTCTTCCGCCACTTCCCTTACCCACCGGAGGAGGGTCCCGGTGGTCCATCCGGACCACCCCATTGAGGGGTACATTTCTTTCCCTTCTCCCACATTTATCTTTGACTCATTTCCACTTTGAGGACAAAGTGCACTTCAAGTATGGGGAAGGGATATATCATTGCTTGTACAGTTCATTTAGTTGTTTTTGACTTTTGTTTTGCATTGTTGAATTCAGTAAAAAAAAATAGAAAAAGCCAAAGAAGTGAAAAAAAGGCATGAAAATCCTTGGATAAACCGAAAACCCGAAAGGGCGGTTTAGATAAAAAGAAGGTAGTCCGACCAACCTTAGGTTGGTGCAAAATTGGACTTGAGGGATGTGAGTTTAAGTGAGAAAAGAAGAAGAGTGGCAAGGTGAAAACCTGAAAGGGCGCCTTGGCAAGATGAGCGACACCGAGTGTAGGTTTCCCTTCCGGCGTTTTGGCGACATAAGAAGGGGAGTCATAAGGAAGTTGTCCGGGTAGGCCACTCTTGGAGCGATAAGGATGGTAGTATTTCTTTTTCTCACATTTTCTCTCTTTTCTTTCTTTTCTTTCTTTCCTTCTTGGCTTTTCTCTTGTTTTCCATTATCTTTCTGCTTACTCATGCTTCCTGAGGCCTTTGAGTCTAGTTGATGTCATTTGTTTTTACTCGGGACGAGTAAAAGGTCTAAGTATGGGGGAGTTTGATAAGTGATGGAATCACTATCATTTAGGGTAGTTTTTAGAGTCTTTTTATTGCATTAGTGTCGGTTTATGCTACTAACTCCTTGGTCCAGAAGAAGAAGATCAAAAGAAGCTAAAGAAGGAGTTATAAGCACTTAGGAGTGAAGATCGATCACGAAGCAAAGCTTCTATTGCCTCACCGCCCCTGCGGGTCCTTGCAGCCGCCCCTGCTGATGACGTCTCCACTGGAGCGCTCCCTGCGCCTTCACCAGCGCCGGCCATGAAGTGTGTCACCGCCCCTGCGCTACTCCTTGGCGCCCCTGCGGTGACCTGTCCTGAAGATATGAAGACCAGCTCCCCTGCGTCTCACACTGCGCCCCTGCCTGCGCCCCAACCCGGGAGCTGGAAGACGAAGAGGCTGTGTCGACGCCCCCGCGTCGACATAGGGACGCCCCGGCGGCTTGACATTAGAAACGTCAGGAAGGCGGAAGGTCAGACGTTGAAGTGCATTAAAGATCCGCCCCAGCGGAATTGTGTAGCCGCCCCAACGGCCCTGAAGAAGATCAACCGATTCTACCTAAACCGCCCCTGCGGTTCCTGAAGGCCGCCCCTACGGTTTAACGCCAGAAGCTTTACTCCGGCTGTTTACACCACCTTTATGGCATTTAAGGTGGCTGTTTTAGGCCGGCTATTTACCCCTAATTAAGTGTCTTTTGTAGTATAAATAGTCCATGGCAGATTGTTAGAATCATCCATGCTTTTCCTCACAAAATCCATTTTAGACTTGAGCTTTCCATTGTAATGAGTTGCTAACTCCCTTGCTACATTGGGTTGGTTTGAAGCTGCATTGTTACCTTGGTTGTAAGTTCTTTTTAATCTAAGTTTTCATTCAGTAATGCTTTGTGTTTCCTTGATCTCCATTGTCTAAATTGCATGTTTACTATTGCTTGAGATTGATCACCTTAGATCCTAAAGTGCATGTAAACAACTAGGATTAATCGGTTCCGGGTTCGGGTCTTTAATCTAGTAGCAACTTTAAGTAATAACGGGTTGTGATTACTTGAAGAAAAAGGAACACAAATATAAAGATAAGTTTAACGGTTTTAATCTTCTCTTTATATCCCTTTGTCTTTATTTGAAAGCTAACTTGTTATTTGTTCTTGTAGGTTTACGGAACTTTAACCTGTTAAGTTGTGTTGATGCCGGTTGGCTCAACACATATATATGATCGAGATGGGAGATTACTTGAAAACTTGTAAAAGGAACTCACCAACGTAGCAAGTGCATGCTTAGAATCAACCTAGTGTAGATTCATCCATTATTGTCTTACTTGTTGCATTAATCATTTTCATAAGTTTTTGTGCATCAATTCAACCAAAACCCCCCCTCTGTGTCACTTGTCATTATAATTGATAATTGCATCTAAAACACCTTAACTCTCTTGGGTTCGACCCTTACTTAATCACTATACTTGTTCTTAGTGCTAAGTGGGATTTTCTGTTGATTGGGTATAGACGACCATAGAAATACCTTCGGTCAGTGATTGTGTGTTCCTTGCTAGGCATTGATTACTTCTCCAAGGGGAAGCTGTGACGTGGTACAGGTTACGAGTATATCAGCTACGTCCATTGGACTTACTTAGCATGCAGTTCTGAATTGTATGATTGTGATGGTTGTGTGTGTTCATATGATTGTGCAATTATAACCTAAACCGGACTAGGATGACCATTTATTACATTAGGATGCACGGGATATGAGATCTTTTGTATCAGATGTTGTGGTTTGATGATTTGTACTCGGCTCTGAGTTTGTAAACTCTTTTGATGTATCATACACAACATTTATATATTTGGTTTTAATCTACCTATGCCTTGTTGTAAGATCCAGTGAACTTGTTGTCAGGCTAGGGTCAGGATCCATTGTGAGATCCTAGCCCAAAGTGACACTCCAAGTCCCATGGATTTGGGGTGTTACAGAGTTGGTATCAGAGACTTAGGTTGACAACAATGGCACTTGCTATCTGCAATAAAGGTAGAGTGGATAAATAAACAGAACCCACATGGGGTCTGACTTTTTAAAGGATTTTGGTTTTAAAGCGAGTACAGATGTTTTGGGATAGTATGTACAGAAGTCGTCACCCATCTGAGGATCTCGACAATGTATATATATATATATAGATATCTTTTATGTGCTGATGTGTATGCATGTAATAATGAGTATTATATATATATCGATACATATGGCACACACACACACACACACACACACAC